>GL502311.1:25106-35900 GCA_000149185.1 Mayetiola destructor
AATCAACAATCAACGCATACTTCTAGTATAGAAAATGGCAGGACGGCCACGAAAAGTGAAATTATAGATTTTAGTGAAAATATTCGAAGAAAATATCAGTAAAATTATTGTTGGTAGTCGTGTGCGTGCGCCTAATGATGAAATGTGGCAAAAAATCTTCAACGAAAATGAAAATATTCACGAAACGAATTGCAAAGCCATATACACTAGGGTGTCTTCGAGGAGTGGAAATCCCAAAAGTGCCTGGTCTCAATCGATAGATAATCTTTCAAAATATCGCTTGTGAAGTTTCAACTTATTCAGTGCTGGTCTCACGTCTCCCAATTAAATTGAAGTTTCCGAAATATGAAAGGGGAATTGAGCCTACTTTTGTAGTTTACTAAGAAGAATATGTCACATTTTGTTTGCATCGTTTCGTCTTATTTTTCATATAAATACAAAGTGACAAAATTTTCAAAGGGCACTGTAAGAAATAATCCTATTCCCCTTTTCTATTCTCGGATCTTTGGGAGTATCGGGAGAGATCAAACCAGCACTGAATGATTTGAAATTTTCACCAGCGATATTTCAAAAGATTACCGGCGTTATCGATTGAGACCAGGCACTTTTGGAATTTCCACTCCTCGAAGACACCTTAATATACACTGATGCTTTGCGATGGGGGCAGAAGAAAAACGAATCTGAATCAGGCAAAAAAGATGGCAAAATCAATATCTGTTCATCTACGGAAATCACTGCTGAATCTGAACTGTAATATCTCTTACAGTAAGATTGCCAAATTTAAATTCTGGGAATTGTTGCATTCGAAAGCACAAATTAAATACTTCATATTGTGATAAGAATTACGCCAGCACAAATTATTGGAGGGCGGACAACTTGCACCCCGAAAATAAAATACCGAAACGGAAAACACCGAAAACAAAAATTATTATTTTATCGAAAGTTATTTTCGCAACTCGTTCTCATCTTTTGGAAATATAAGTATGGCAATGAGTGTATGTCTACGTATTTTTATGTGCAAATTCCAGAAAATTAATTTTTCATAAAATATGTAATATGTAACTATTCATTTTTCAATAGAATATGCCCTCAATTTTTACTGCAAATGTCCTCCTTTTTTTCTCTTCAAAAGTTTCCGAGTACGCCTATGCTTGAGTCGCTTTATCAGAAGTAGAAACATCGCCAAGTTTCATAGTCGCTGGATAATTATCGCTGCTTTTCAATGAGTTCACGTAATTCCAAAAGGAAGATGGATCATCTTTGAGTTTTGATTTCATTTTGTCAACATATTCATTGTATAGCTTGGTACAAAGGTAAGAAAATATTAATGCAATTGATAGTAATTTGTTAAGGAATATTCATTGATTAATTTTTCTCTTTGAAAAACGTTTGTGCTGTTTCGAATATACCCATTCATCCAAATTTTGTTAGACCGCCCCGTACGAATCGTGCACTGACTCAAGCTGAGAAGCGACCTAGAAAATTCAAGCGAAAGTAGTTGAAGATAAAGTTACATTCAATGTATGTTTCACTAATCTCTGATTCTTTTTTTTAACAGACCAGTTCCTACTATCAGCGAGTTACTAAGTGCTGTTCATATAACACCACGACAGGCACAAAACGATCAACAAGGCGTTGTACAGATTGATGGACGAAATGATAATCATCAGAATGGTGCACCAAATGATCAACGAGGGAATGCACAAAATATTGCTGGAGAGAATAATGCACAAAACGAAGCACAGGTTGATCAACGTAATCAACAGCACTTGCCAGAAAATGTGCAGGTAATAAGAATTTAGTGTTTGGAATTCGATAGTGCAAATTGCTGAAGTAATTTCTCTTTCGTTTCAGCAAAATTATTTCTACATGCATTGGTGACAAATATCCTCATGCATTTCAACCCATCATCAAACATCAACAATTCAAACAAATAATGCAATAATGCAACAGAGTTGCGGAACAGACCGTGAATTCGTGGATTTATGGAGCAAGTCTCAAACAATACAATCCAGATTGTTGTATCGGGCCTCTACACCGAAAAAAATTCTTTTTTCTTTTTATTTTTATCATTTCATTGTTTGGATTCTTTTTTTGATGGTAAGTTCATGTTTGGATATAGAGATGGTGCTGTTCTCAATTACTCAAAAAACTAACGATGGATCTTTTTATTCCGTTTCATAGGTGTAATCGAAATAGGAAAAAAATTTAAATCTTTACTCTCAAAACTTCGAAATGGCAAAATCACCACATTTTCTTTGTTCTTTGATTTCACCAATTCACTTGGTGCGTTTGCCCATTTTATTGGTGATCTTGATGATTGATTTCATGTTGTTTTATGTTTATGTGAACAGTTTTATGTTAATGCGCAATAATGTTGTTCATTGTAAGACAAATTTTCAGAGAATCACAATTCGGTGAAATAATACCAAATAACAAAAAACCCCAGTATATGTAAATAATGCAATAAATTATAGAACAGTTATTCAACTCATCCAACAAAATTCATATTTTTGATCAAAGGATGCAAAAAATCGATCGAGGATTTTGGTTCTCTATTTTTTACAAAAAACCAGTGGTATATATCGATGATAAATACTATGGTATTTTACTATTCGGTATTATTTTACCGAATGCGAATAAATAAATTTATCCAATACATTTGCATATTCGCACAGAACGGAATTGACAAAATCACTGCGCTGTTGAATTAACATGTTTTCCGTCGGCTGAACCAAATAAAGAAAGAGAGAGAAAAGGAGAGCGCTATACACAACGTCTTATGTATTACTCGCCACTCCTCACCGGCTCAGTGATGACGTTATGCATATTCTTTTTTTTCCATTTCTCATGTTTTTCGTTCGGTGCTTTCTATGCTCCGTCTTTTCGTACTTTGCGGTTCTTTTTCTTTTATTCGTCGTCCGTTCGATAACTTTTTCTTTTATTCGTCGTCCGTTCGATAACTTTCTCTCGCGTCATATTTCTTTTAATGGAAAATATACAAAGAATAGGAAGCAAATGGACAAAAGAAGAGCGCATAGAAAATGAAAGAGACGCATAAAGACGAAAAGAAATGATAGACACACATAGAAACGAATAGAAGACATGTAGATGAATAGAAATTGAGTTAATAGCCCCTTGGCAAACGTACCAAGTGAATTGGTGAAATCAAAGAATAAAGAAAATGTGGTGATTTTCCCACTTCGAAGTTTTGAGAGTATTTTGATTTGAATTTGTACATGTCAAGTAAACTTCAAAATTTCAGAATTTCCGAACAACATTAAATATGATGAATCTGAATTCATGAACGCACCCCGAAAAAATAAACAAAGAATGGTAATATGCTTGTCAAAAACGGCGCAATATCATCACAACATATGATCAAAAGCCACACATTGATATTCAGACCTCCGCTTAAAGTGAACGAATTTTTTTCATTGCCACAAAAAACAAATTATTAAATTAATAATAATTATTATTGTTTATATAAACTATTTTCATACATAAAATCAACCGAAGATCTTGAAATTTTTTTCGAGAAAATGTCCAAAATTTTAAAGTCAGCAATCCAAAAAATTTCGTCACCACGAAAGGCGCCATTCACCGTTTTTATTGAGGGAAATATAGGTGCAGGAAAAACTACATTTCTAAACCATTTCAAGAAGTATGAGGATGTTTGTTTATACACTGAACCTGTAGAAAAGTGGCGAAATGTTCAGGGTCACAACTTACTGGTAGGTACCTACGAGTATTTTTCCCGCCAAAAGAAATACAGACTTTATCGAATTTCTAGGAATTGATGTATAAAGAAAGTAGTAAATGGGCATTCCCCTTTCAAACATATGTTACATTGACAATGTTAGCAACACATACTGCGCTAACTGAAAAACGTGTTAAGCTAATGGAAAGATCGTTATACAGTGCAAGGTAATAGTTGAAAGTTAAAGACTCTTTATTCTACTATTTTTACGTGCATATTTTTTCAGATACTGCTTTGTTGAAGCTATGTTGGCCAACCAAACATTGCATAAAGGAATGTATAATATTATGCAAGAATGGTACAATTATATTAATGAAAAGATTCACATTCAAGCGGATCTTATAGGTAAATACAATTCACATATGAAGTACAATTTTAGATATTAATTCAAAAAATCTGACTAACAGTCTATCTAAGGACAACCCCAGAAGTTGTTTATGAAAGAATGAAAGTACGTGGACGCACAGAAGAGGTTTCTGTCAGCTTGGACTACTTGAAACAATTACACAATCTACACGAAGATTGGCTAATTCATGGACGAAAATTCCGTCCGGCACCGGTAAAAAAAGAATCATATATGTATAATGTATAGCTTAGAGGAAGTATCTCATGCAGAAACCTCCCTTGAAAAACGTCTTTTGGCAATTTTCTGGGTTCAATATCTCGGTAATTATGGCAGTTGAAGCATTTTCATCTTATGAAGAAATATTCGCTTCGATGAAATGTATTTATATTTTTAGCAACAACTTCTTAACCGCCATAACTACCGAGATATTAAACTCCAAAAATCGCCAAAAGACGTTTTCCCGCAGAATTTTTCTATATGACCTTTTTCCTCTAAGCTATCCATATTAATCTGAGTATAAACGTAATATTGACTTTCGCCGATCCAGGTATTGGTGCTGAATGCTGATTTGGGAATGGACAAAATCTGCGATGAATATATTCGCTCTGAAAGCAGCATTTTGCAACCACATACAACATCTAAATTTGTTTCTACAAATTGATTAAACAAAACCCATAATCGTATCTATTAGTTGATTTTCATTTTTTTTTTTTTTTAATTTTCTTCACTTCAATTGGACTAAGAAGGGTAGCATTTATTCATTTCCAAAGTTGCATCTATACATATTCATTCACATTTCCTTGTTGCAAATAAAACAGTCACATTTTTGACATTGTAATTCAATTTTTATCGATTTTATTGGATCCCAAAATATGGAAATTAATTCAAAATGACTACTTCTCCCAAAATATTATCTTTCTAATTTTGTTGATTTTGAATTTCCTTGAGCAATTCTGCAGCATCATCCTCTGTTTTAACGCGAACTAATACGGACTTCGGTTTTGGGTCTGCTTCTGGGGTTGGTATACAAACCAGCACGACATTGTTCTTAAGTTGCTTGGTTGGCAGTCCTGGTGATAGCAAAATGTTCAGCAAAATATTTCCCAAATTTGTGTCTGCGCGCACAAGCAACTGTACTCTGTCATCCTTAACCCTTTTTAGATAAAGTGTACCCGTTCCACGATCTTTATAATCACCATCATCCTTGACAAAGACTTTACATCTTTTGGAATAAATATTCTCTTCAACCACTGGAACAAATTCCACTTTAGGTGGTTCATCATTTTCATCATCTTCTGTATTTTTCGTACCATTTGCCTGTTTTTTTGAAGTAGATGCTTGTTGAATAGTATTTTCAAACGAAAATGCTCCAGGTTGAGCAGTGGAAGCAGCTCTAGGCTTACTAAACGAAAACATTGAAGTTGTACTGTTAACAGCTGGTGCAATTTTCTGTTCTACAGGTGGTTCACTTAGTACAGTTGCTTTTGTATTGAAAGAAAATGGTGCTGAAGATGTTATTCCAACTTGACTTTGAATAGGAGGCTCTGTACCGTCATTTCCTTCATCAGCCTTCATTTCAGCTACATATTTGTCATAATCTTTGAAAATTGGCGTAAAAATACAAAGTTTCTTGCTTTCAATGTGTTTTTTTATGCATTCAAAGAAAGCGTTGTTCAGATTAAACAATTCCGATTCGAACTTTGAACTTGAATTGTTATTTGCTGCTATCGGTTTCATGGTTGACGAGAGTGCCGACGTTGTTGATCCGATACCAAACGTGTTCGAGCTTGTCAATTGTGAACTACCCCCAAAGCTGAATGCCGTCTTCGAAGACTCGACACCGGTTGATGAAGGTTTTGATAGTAGAGAAAAGCCCGAAAAAACGGATGATGCCTTTGTTGCAGATCCATTTGACTCGTTCTGATCAGATGATTTAGCTAGGCGTCGTTTTGGTGCGAGTATGCGGCGTTGCTGCATTTCTTTGGCATCAGCTTTTTGAAATTGTCCGAATTCGTCTTGTTCAATTTCATCATCCCAGTTGGATTGTGTTAATTGTGAGTCTGGTCGCCGTTTCGCCATTTTTTCGCCCTATATTTGGTTAATTCTTTTTTCTTTCGAAGCACAAAATATTTAATTTAAATTTCTGACACTTGACTGAATTTATGGTTATTCACACAAAACGTATGACATTTACTCACATACATTCATTTACTTAAAAATAACATACTCCACTCTATACTTGGCACATTTGTTAAGGGTACGTTCATTTGATCACCGGAATAGACTCTAAAGCCAATGAAGTGTTTCACGTCTATGTTATTTGAAACTTCCTTGTTGCATTAAACATTTTGTTAATATGTAGATGTCACAGCGTGCAGTTGGAGCTCACTTAATAAAAATTGTTTATTCTCATTGAAAGTTCTGTAGGTCTCCTCATACATTCCGAAAAATAAGTTATAAGTGAATTTTTGAAGTATTTTCAATTTTATAATAAATATACTTTCCTGCAAAAAGAGCTGAATCCATTTAGCTTATACATTGCCCATTGAGCATTTGTTACCGATAAGTGGAATAGTAGATTAATATGTGAGGATCAATTGATCGAAGATGTATCATCCAACCAAAGCAATATCGATATTGATATACATATTGAATTTTAATAATATAACATTTGCTGAATATAGCAACAGTGACTCAGTTCGTGTCAATAAATGTTGTGAAAAAAACGAAATTCTTGTAAATTTACGATGCGCCGATGCGAATTCAAGTGGTGAAGGTAAGATTTGGAGTTCGATCAGCGCAATATTGAAGTTTTTTCATATATTAAGCTAATTTCTTCATAAAAAAATATGTTTTTGGATTGAATACAAACAGTTGCGTGGTCGCCGATTTTCACGGGTTATGACGGTAAAAAAAATGTTCAGGTTCCTGCATTTTGGTTCGCTATAGGTATTCCAAAATGTAATCAGAAGCAAATGTGGCCAATATACAATGAATCAACGGTATTGTAATAATCCGAACCATTTATTTATTCATTCAAATTGAAATTTTTCATGCAAAATTTCTGATTGGCAGAGTCGCGATCGCTTGGCACTTCTCACAGATGGGACACTACGTCATTCTATCCAAAATATCGATGATCAAGAGAGTGATGCATTTAACCGTGAATCAGATAAAAGGACAATTATGTTACATGATTATGCTCCTGGTCAATATTGCATGGATAAGGTGATATATATTGACATTCATACATATCATATTTGCCAACACATAAATTTATATCATAATCAATAATAATATAGGCTATAGCCATAGCCACTGATCGTGGATCTGCGTTTGCAATGGTGTGTTCACCAGATAGAGAGAGTCATTGGACTGAAACCGATTTTTTACTGAGGAAAATTGTTAATCCAATATGTCATGGCATATCCATTGCGATATTGTTGGTTGTGGCGATCATCTATTTCGTACTTCCATCGCTTCGGTAATCTAAGAAAACTTCTATTATTATTATTCATAAAACTGAAAATCAAATTAAAAATCTCATGAAATTTATAGAGATCTCGTTGGAAACATCATCACAACTATAACTTGCTGTTTAATTGTGGGTCAGGTGACAAATCTCATGAGAATATTCACGGAATTTCGAAATCATATGAACTTTTTGATATTAGGTTTTTGTCCTCGAAACTCGATCAAACTAAAACATGAATTGTTTTGAAAAAAGTTATTCTTTTTAATATGTTCCAATATAGATATAATAGCGCAGACAAGTATATTGGCGACATTTTTCTGGCTATGCAGCTTGGGATATTTCATTTGGAAAACGTTCAGATCTAGAAATGTTTTTCTACGTATAACTGATGGAAAGAAGTACTGTTGGTATTCATTTTATGCGTGGGGCTGTACACTAACTTCAACATCATTAGGGACGTTTGCACATATTTTTCTTGACATAAATGCCCCAAAAAAGAATTCCGTTCTGGATGAGGGAGAATCGATTGGTAAAACCATAGCAATTATTATATGTATA
The DNA here is from genome assembly GCA_000149185.1 of Mayetiola destructor. Taxonomy (NCBI): domain Eukaryota; kingdom Metazoa; phylum Arthropoda; class Insecta; order Diptera; family Cecidomyiidae; genus Mayetiola; species Mayetiola destructor. The sequence continues at coordinate 33,246 of GL502311.1, forward strand.
TCACATGAGCTAAAAGCTTGAACTCAAGCTCAAGTTCCACGTCTTTTTCGTTTTAGGTATATTGGGATTATTAGTTTTTTTTGTTTTAAATTCGATTTCCATTGGACTAGGTATTTATTTTTATGTTTCAACACATGCTTATCTAAGTAACCGCTTGAATGCATCGTACGGCAGAATTCACCATAAACTCAAGTCGAAGTGAGCCATCGAATATTTAAATTTGAACACAATTGAATTCATAATAATAGTTCTCTTCAATTTCACTTTGAATAGTTTCACCATGTTCGCTCTTTTATTGATAGTTTTGACCGCATCTTGGATACTAATGCTGATCTCATTGATGTTTGATGGAATTTTTTATATCAATTTATTGATAAGTGGAATTCAAGCTCCATTGATTTTATATATTTGCATTTTACGGCAGAAGCATGTTACATACTTGCTTCAAAAGTCTTGTTGCTCAAATCAACCATTTACTGTGGCTGATTGGGGAGATGAAATGACTTACATTAATACAGCTCAATAACTTAAAAAAACTTTCTTTTCATCAGTAACGCACATAACATCAACGTTCAAAAGCGTAGAGTATATATTTAATAATGACATACTAAGTGAGGAAACGTAAGATATTTAACGTAGTTTGGTATAACTTTTTATTAAATAAGTTTGGTAATTTTATATTTAATATTCTGCCTTGAATGACATTTGTGTATTTATTATTACTTCATTTAATATGGAAAGGAATTTTTTTTGAAAAATTAAGATTTTATCACCTATTGTGTAGAAATCAGTCGTTGAATAGCACTGTTGCTGCGCGCAAAAACTGTTTTTGAAATTCTTCTTCGGAAAATCGATCACATGAAGCTCTGATAAAATGTGAGTTGTTTATATTTAATCATTGAAAGAAGATCCAAATAAAATATGTAATGTATGTACAGTGTGTCTCATATAAGTGGCGTACAACAACGAAGTGTTGCCTATGATTTTTATCTTTCTGGTGTGGCTAGGGAAGGCTAAACTTAAAATTTGTATGGAGCTCAAACTTTGAAATTCACTCAAGGAAGGCGGGGAATTTTCCCCAAAAGTGTGGACCTTCGCAGATTGACATTAAAAACTCAAAATTATTGATAAATATATGCATTTCTGATGATTGTAGTGCACTCTACGAGTCGCCCTTTAGAAGTTAGAGCAATCGGTAGGTTGACTGGCAGCGCCGTAGCGTGACCAAAATTGTTGGGGGGGCTGAGCCTCAAAATCTGAGGTGGTTGGGGTGGCTGAGCGAATCGCAACGCATTTTAACTGCAACGTTAACGAAAAATCGATGAGACAAATTTGTGCGAACTCGATAAGCAATGCTCGTGAGGCTTGCATTTTTTCAAATCAATTAACTTTTACAACATATTTCAGTATAAAAATGTAATATTTTTCGAAAACTTTAATCTTTCATGGGGTGGCTCAGACCTTTTATAGGGTGGCTAAGCCTCAATAGCCTCATAGGTAGCTATGGCGCTGTTGATTGGGCAAGGAGGATGACTGCCTCAGTCATGAACATTGATCTTTTTTACATTGGTTTTTTCCAATTTTTTCCATCGACATTATTTTTTTTTGCTTTTATCGTGATCTATGAACCATTTTCCATACAATAGGCCAGTTTGCAGAACTTTCCAGCCGCCGACCCGATTTTTTGGCCAATTTTCAACATATGGTGATTTTTTTCGAAAATAAATCCGATGAGATATTGTTTTTTGTCTTCATTGAATCTCTCACATCCTCAACTACATGTTAGAACAGTTTACACATAGTATGTGTCACATACCCCAGCCTAGAGTAGCACAGGCCAGATTCATTTTTTTTTTTGCCGCCCAATCGATTTACATTTTTGATTTTATGACACCATGTGAAAGGTATTTGACTAGCCTTTCTCCTCATACCAAGAAATTTTGAATCCACATGAAAAAGAACGAGCAATTTACAAAAAATGTATTTTTCCTTGGGTGCTCCAAACTTTCTGCCGAGGGTGTTTGAAAACTTCGAGCTATTAGCAGTGGCTACTAAAAATACTGATAATGTCAATAAATTCTATTGAAAATTGTCAATAGTTCATTGAATTTTGTCAATTAACTTGAGTACTATTAGCACATGTCAATAGTCTTAGTAGTCTATTTTTTTAGAGTGTGCCTTCCCCTTACTCTCATTCTCGATCATTCTACCTTGTAGAAGGAGACTCATAGAGTGCAATACAATCATCAGAAAGACATATATTTATCAATAATAATTTTGAGTTTTTTATGTGAATTTCTAAAAGTCCACACTTTTGGGGAAAAATACCCCCTCCCCTCTCTAGAGTGAATTTCAAAGTTCTGGCTCCACAGTAATTCTTAGTTGAGCCTCCCCTAGTCACACCAGAAAAATGAAAATCATAGGCAACACTTCGTACACTGAAAAAAATTTAGTACTACAGAAAAGGCAACAGACGTTCGCCGCCTTTTTTTTTGTCAAATGCATACATTTTTCTGCCGTGTCCGCCTTTTTTGTCTGAATTCATTCGATCTGTCGAATGATATTATTATTCGTTTTTGTGAAGGATTTCTGCTGGTAGCTGCTACTTTGCCATTTTGAAAAATACATGGAACAAAGTAAATAATGAATGTTTTT
>GL502311.1:55023-79877 GCA_000149185.1 Mayetiola destructor
CGACCTAAATCTAGGTCTAAAAAGGATTGGATCCACTTTTAGGTACCTAGGTACCTTAACTTAGGTATTTATTTTCTTGGGTGTAGTGTTATTCGAAAAAATTCCTCACCAGATTTATCAGAATTATCAATTGCATAATTAGTTATACCTTTGCTTCTGGAGATGGAACGAATATTGGTTCACTGGGGTATACATTGTTTTCATTCCATGTCAGGACTTCCTTTTGCAAGGTGTCAACTTTTATTATCTATTAGTCCAAGGGAGAAAAAGAATGGGACCATATTTAGATTTTTTAATAATGAACTTATGAATTATAGAACTATTGTCCAGTAATGAAAAATCTGACTTAAACATATAAATATATTTTGCAACAATCTATATAAATTAGATCCTTTAACAATGTTTATTTTGAAACCTAAGATACATCTGGTATTGAAGACAAAAATGAATCGATCCGTCGGTTCACTACAAATAATGAAATGACTTTAACACTAGACGTTGAAATGGTACTTACCGTTCCAGGATTCTCAGCGTCAACATCTGAACTTATTGCATAGAAAAAACGATACGTCTTCCCAGAAAAAACTTTATCGTTGATACGGGGAGTCTCACATCCTAAGTCACACAGAGATTCTGGTATACAAAATATCATCCCATTCTCTAATTGATAAGCTCTACAATTGGTGCTTTTGTTATTTATTAGATTCTTCACCGAGTATCTAGACTCGAAATCTTCCCAAAACTCTTTATTAAAACTGAGAGGAGCAATTTGAGCTATATTTGGTTGCTCTTTCAATAGAAACTGTTCTATACTCGTTTTTAATAAAGAGGAAAGAATTTGTTTTAAATTTTGTGGAAATGATAAATGTCTCGGTTCGGTTTTTTTGCTCAGTGGAAGATTGAAGCGTAATGGTCGACTTCGAAACATTTTCGAATAATTTTCGATAGAATGCATATTCTCCATTGCTTCAATATACATGCAATCCAACACAGATGGATCCTGATAGCAACATATGTCGATAACAATATTATCATGATCTTCATATGCATTTATCGTATGTAAGTAAAAGAATGGATAGGATCGGAAAGCATATCTATCTTCACTCCTATCTCGTCGTATGACATGGAATATAGTACATTGATTTTTGTACCATTTAAAAATAGAGGCTAAAGGTTTTTTCAAAAATCTTGCCTTCAATGACTGCACCATAGATATGCTCAAAGGTTGCTCTATTAAGATGTAATAGTTTTCTGTTAATGCAAATGAGTGCATATAAGACGGATTCATTCGCCATCGGGCTGGTATTTTAGCAACCACGGAAGCATTTTCAAACATGTTTTCACCAAATGGAAAATGAATTATATTGTAATCCACCAAATGACTTTCAATCATTAAACCCAGATTAAAGATCTGCAAACAGATAATTAGAATTGGTTACATCAATTGAATACAACGCCAAGCTCGAAAAATCCTACACTGCCGTCCTGAGCCACATGTGGATGTGATGTATGATTGACGATTCCTATATAATCTCTGATATCACGTTTTCCAATAGTTTGTAGTGAGTCAATGTCAATGCTGAAAATCAAAATTCATATTTCATATAGTATTGGACTTTGCGTACTGTTCTTATTCGGAACTTCCGAATCGTCAAAATAAGTTGAAATGAATAATAATCATTCCTTAATGATTGTATTTTTCCTTAAGATTCCTTATTATGTATTATAACACCGTGTAACAGACCCCGACCTGAAAAAACAGCTACATATACAGCGTTGTAGGGGGGGCCGAACATAGTTCACTGGCACTTCCCGTCTGTGATTCCCAGCTAAATTTAAAATTTACGGGTGCGAATAAAGTTGGTATGAGATGCATGAATTTCAGCACCAAATTCATGATAATCGACAACAATTATGCGAGAAATGACACTAAATTCATATATATTGTTGAGAGCATATCGAAAAAGTACAATTTGTTCAACGACACTTTTTCGATGAAAATTTTCAAGGGAATTCGTCAAAATTCGTTGAAATCGCAAAACTGAACGAATAAACGTGGTTTTTTCTACCGAGTATCAGATTTGTACTACCGATATTCAGATTTTTCCTACCGATAGTCAGATTTTTAGTGCAGAATTTTTCCTTCATTTACTGATGAAAATTCATGAAACTGTTACCGAAAGTAATGAATTTGGCACTAAATTCAAGAATTTTGTAACGTAAATTCGTCATCAAATTCATTAAATTCAGTACCAAATTCATTACTTTCGGTACCAGTTTCATGAATTTTCAGCAGTAAATAAAGGAAAAATTCTGCACTAAAAATCTGACTATCGGTAGGAAAAATCTGAATTATTCGTTCAGTTTTACGATTTCTACGAATTTTCACGAAGGTTTTGAAAAGATTAAAAATAACATCCACTTTGAAATTTGAAATTTATTCAGTTTCGGTTAATTAAACCAGCGTAAGTTGACGTTTCAATGATAGTTTGATAAATGTTATTGATCTTCTCGTTTTTGACGTTTGGAAAATATAATATCTCGTTCAATGCAAAACACACCGCGTTTTCGTACAATTTGTTTGGATTTTTTTCCGCCGGCCTCATTATATTCACTGATAAATTTCGTGACCGATGCTTTGTCCACTGAAATGCTCTCAAAATAGATATAAATATAATAAAAATATCGTAGTAATTTTATTATTATTATTATTTATCACTCACTTTTGACACGCGATGTGATCGGTGTATTAGAAATCCCGAAAAAAATAATACCGAAACGAAAAACACCGAAAATAAAACACCGAAACGGAAAATTCCGAAAAAAAATATCATTATTTTATCGAAAATTAGTTTTGCAACTCTTTCTCATCTTTTGGAAATATAAGTATGGCAATGAGTGTATGTCTACGTATTTTTATGTGCAAATCCCAGAAAATTAATATTTCAATAAAATATGTAATATGTAACTATTCATTTTTCAATAAAATATGCCCTCATTTTTTACTGCAAATGTTCTCCATTTTTACTGCAAATGTCCTCCTTTTTTTCTCTTCAAAATTTTCTGAGTACGCCTACGCCCCTATATCACTTTATTCATTTTGAAGGGGAAGGGGGTTGCGGGTCAAATCTGATGGTGCCAATGATAAAACTTCGAAAAGTAATGTTAGCCTAGGAAGGGGTCTAGGGGGCTAGCCCCATTCCTTCACCCCCAAAAATGGGATCAAAGTGAAGAATGGGCCGGGAGGGGTGAAGGAAAGTTCGGATCAAAAAGTCCTAGAACATTACCCCCCATTATCACACCTCCTCTATCGATTGGCATCATTAGTTTTTCGGGGACCATGGAAAAGAATACCCACCCTCACTCGCCCATGTATTTGAAAGAATACCAATTTTTGGAGCATACCATCGACTCCAAATTATTTTTCCTTGTAATTTTCGGATTACTCATGAAATTTTAGCCGGAAATTATATATATATTTATGTGCCGATAAATTCAAAAAAATAGCGATTTTATGACGTTATTTTGAAGTTTTGACGTAAATTTTGAATTTAGCTGGGAGCTGAGAATTACAAACGGAAAGTGCCAGTGACCTATGTTCGGCCCCCCCTACATTGCTGTATATGTGGCTGTTTTGGGGTCTGTTACTCGGTGTAATCAATGCATGAATACTGAATACTGAATACTGAATACCGATGGATTATTGGACTTTCCGTGAATGCATAAAACTCGTCACCGAAGGGATATATAGAAATATTACAGTTGTCATTGATTGGATCATTTATGAAGTAACTAAAAACTTGTTGGAAAATTGTGTGACACGGATCAGGTACAACAGCCGTTCCATAGCTGGTTGAGACGATTCTCTTAGCTGTCATATTCTTTTTGAAATATTCCGAATTGATAAATCGATTCGAATATGAAACGTTGCCATTTTTTAGATTGAATCTGAATGAAAGAAATTTTTTTTTATGAAACTTTGATTAAACATATATTAAGCGAACGCAAGTGATTACTTATGTATTAAAGCAGCACTATCAAATAAGTGTTGGAACTTTGTTTCACCCACTTCCAACTTGCCTGGACCGTTCCGCATCAAACTTCCATTTAACCATCTCGGAATTTGGCCCTGAATCTGTCCTGATAAAGATTCAAGGATTTCCGCATCACACGATCGCAACCAAACTGAAGAATCACATTTTGGATACAATCTTTTATCACTATCTATACTGAAACTTTGATCAGTTAGTAATTTCTTATCAGTGAGTATTCTCTTCATTTGGATTGCTTCGATATTTCAAACTTGAATAAATGAACAAATACGAAATACGATGTATATAAGTCTTTTTGGAACCGTTAAATATTAATGAATCCATACAAAAACTAGAATCACAAATTACATTATTATTAATCTGTACCCGACGTACCTAATTCATGAATTAAAAAGCAAACATTACGGCCATGTCATTCTAACATCGATTGAGTGATAGGGTGTGCTGTATACGGTTGAGAATCGCTCATCAGTACAACTTTCAGAGTATACTACGAATTATTATGTTTAATTTATCCATCAAAATAGGTTTTTCGATTTCTCCACAAACTGAATGCCCTTTAATAATAATAAGTCACTCTTTTTCCAATACGAGTTTTTATAAGGGATTGTATTGATAAGTTGCAATTCAACTTTTAACCAAATATTTCATATATGTATATTGCCCATTACAGCCCATTACAGCCCATTACAGCTGTTGATATATGTAATTGATATGGGAATGGACAATATAATGTACTTAAAATCAGCATAATTCTTGTGACTTAGTATGTCTAGTGTCTTATGCGGAGTACTTTTCGAGCATAAAGCATTGAATGTCTCTGAGGAACACCTTAGCCCAGTGTACAATTGTAGGGAGAATCCATGTTTTCTTCATGAATTGAAGATGATCCAAAAATGTGAATAAAAGTAACTCAATCTGTAATACAGATAGCGGTGTCTCATGTTTGTAGCAACTTCATCTAAACGATTAATTGGTCCTCATTAAACTAATTAATAATGAGCCATTTGCTATTCGCTTTACACTCTATGTATACTAAATTTTATTTTAATAAATTGGACCTTTAAAGTGCGTAAGAAGGTAAAGTAAACTAAACAACAGAATCTTAAAATGTATTACTAAAAGTGTTTTATATTTAGTACAAATATTATCTCTCTACTACACGGTACTTTGTACACTTCATATGAATTCAAAATATTCTGGATTCTTTCCGTTTTGTTGAAGAGAGATACTCAATTCAAATGTAACACACATATACATACCAAGTTATCACATACATAATATCATTTGGTAGCACTTGCAAGCGAAACTGCGTATAAATTCCAATATTTACAAATACATGCAAAAATGCGGATACACACACTGACACATGAATCGATTTCTGTCACATCATAATTCAATGCATTGAGTAGAAGGCTTCTCCTTCTATGCCAGTGAACTCAATAAATTAATTTTTCGTAAAAATTTTATATATTTAAATTTTTCATTCAAAAACTGAAAGTCCAAATTTAACCATTGTTGTTTTCAACAGCTTAAAATTCATTCTTAACGAAGTTTTATACATTTGAATGATGTTAGGACCTCGCTCAAAGTAATTCATATTTTAAAAGGAATTTCGTAGATTATACAGGATTTCCAGAAGTCAACAATTGGATGTGACTCTTTTTACTATCTGAAGTTAACCGAATATTATGAAAATTAACTAGAGTAAGAATTTTTGTTTTGTATATGTCCACTGTGGATATTATTCAAAGTGAAAGGTTCTTTGAAAAACCTGTTTTGTTCATATAAAGTGTATAGTGAATAGTGATAATGTTCTCATTTGTGTATTTTCTTACATTTTCTCTGTAATTTTTTTTAATAGATATTCGGCTTAAGATGACTGAATTAAAATGTTGAGGTCTTTTACATTTTAATATACATATAAGCCAATTCATATCAATTGAAGGAGGAACCTCACACGCAGAATAAGAATATTTTGAATAAAACAAATCCAATGAATTCCGAAAGGGAGGAAACAGTTGAATCGAGATTTTCACCAAATCTTCGTTTATTTAATAGTCGACAATATTCTCAAAATGAACATATCGTGAGTATTCTCATAGGAATAAATTGCACTGTTGTAAGTGCTGAACGTAATACTAATTTATTTGAGTTTATTTAAGAAAACGCAAATACCAGTTAGAAGCAAAGGCCAAAAGGTTCTCATGGTGCTTCCATCAATGACAAGATCAATTCATCCGAATGTACCGTTAAATATAAAACCAGAGTCTTCCAATGTCAATACAGCCCGAAATCATCCTGTTATCGAGTTCAATGCACAGTACGATAGATTGCAACAGGCACGCATGCAACAGCAAATGATAACACATAATGAAGCTATGCACAGAAAACAGCAAACGTTTGCCCTGCGGCAAATTCTCAATCCACCAACAATGTCGAGACAATCATCAGCTATTGATCTTCATCAAGTAAATACGTCTACACAAACAACACCCAATGCACAACATTCGCTAATTTTCCAAAATAATCTGAACTTGAACAATCAGTTTGGCTATACTGACTCTATTCGTGGAAATGTTCCGAATATTTTCAATGATGATATTGATTTGTCGGAAGATTTGATGGAAGCGTATAAGAAGCGTGTTACACTCAGTTTAAATCCATTTGCACGAAGCATTGAAGGAGATCAGACAGCTATCCATAATCGATGTAACAGTGGCGCACAAATTCATCAATCGATTTTACATAAGGATCCCAGTTCTTCATCTGCGACTTCAACTCCGACAAAACTCTTAAAATCACCTAAAACTAAAAGACAGCCAACATCATTAGTCACTTTTTCTGGTTGGCTTTATAAACAAGGATCTGAAGGATTAAAAGTATGGAAAAGACGTTGGTTTGTTCTATCAGATTACTGTTTGTTCTATTACAAAGGACCTGAAGAAGATAAGCTGCTTGGCTCTATATTATTACCATCGTATGTTCTCTCAGAATGCTGGCCTTCGGAAAATAAGGCTCATAGAAAATTTTCATTCAAGCTTGAACATAAAAATATGAGAACATATTATTTATCCAGTGAAAATGGTGATTATATGCGTAAGTGGATGCGAATTATTCGAGCTGCTACGTTGATGCAAAATTTTCATGAGATTCAGACAAGAAAAATGTTGGCCAGCTCCACACCAATTAGTACGAGTTTAGTAACAAATAATGTAACGCATTCAAAATACGAAAAGCAATACCAGGAAAATGATGATCAGAAGAATATGCAATCACTCAACCCGTTTCTCATATTCGATGAAGGTAATTAAAAAAACAGAAATCTATAGATTTCGCAAACATAGAATAACATATACCTACATATATATGTTCTCTATACTACTAAATCATAATAATAATATACATTGCCCATCGATTCATTTAATTAGATATCATCGAACGACAGCCATTATATATGAATGCACCACCTAAGCCACGTCGAATACAAAACGAACCAGAATATTCGACAAAAAATGAATTGTCAGCATTCACGTGCAGGTATTAAAATTTTCAGATATGGTTGAACATGAATGATAAGCATATATGGTGAAGCAGGGTACTCAGGGGACCTGATACTCTTCTCTAAGGAAGAAAAATGCATATTATCCCATAAAAATGAAAACCTCCAGCGATTTTGAGGACAAAAAGACAAAATTCGCCGACCTAAACCCGTCCCGCGGGTGGACGTGGCCGCCGGAAGCCAACCCGTCACGTTTTTTCCGCAACCGAAACCGAACCAACTCCATCTTTCAATCCCGAAGCGATATATTGGTAGATATTCATCTGCCCATTAGATATACACAAAAAAATGGATGTCCGATACGAAGCCCCGCGGCGATCCGAATTGAAAACATAATTTTTTTGGAAATTTCGAGAAATTTTGAAAAGAATATCGAAGATCCATAAAACCTAAAGTTTCCAAAACCTAAAAAACCCTTCAAAATCCACCAAATCCTAGATTTTGGCCCCGTGGAGCACAGCTGGTAGCTTTCAAATTAGGAACTATAATAAAAAATTATCACACTCTTTATTAGGCCTGATAAAATCCCAGAAATTCGTGGTGAAATCCTATGGAACCTCAAAAAATCTCTAAAAATCCACTAAAACCAGGATTTAGACTCTGTGGAAAACAGCTGGTGGTTTCCAAATCAGGATGTAACATTGGAAATCCTTATGCTTTCCAAAATACCTGTTGAATTCCCAAGAATTCCCGATAAAATACTATCGAACGTCAGATAAATCCCTAAAACCCACTAAAACCAGGATTTAGACTCCGTGGAGCACAGCTGGTGGCTTCCAAATAAAAAAATTTCATTAAAAATTCTCATACTTTTCATCAGGCCTAATGAGTTTCCAAGAATTCCTGATTAAATACAATCGAACCTCAAAGAAATTCTTAAAAATCCACTAAAACCAGAATTAGGACTCCGTGGAGCACAGCTGCAGCTTTCCCAATATTATTAGACACTATTGCTGGCAAAAATCTACCTAAATCCTAAATTGGGAATCGATTGCAAAATTGGAAGTTAGTTAAAGAGAAAGAAAAAAAACACCAAATGTAGTAATGCACCAATGTCACCATATTTTGTCGAATTGTATTCGAATGTGACAACTGCTTACAGCGCCACGATTACACGAAGTGGCGCGCAGTAGAAACATAAGGTAAAGGCGACGCAGAGAGAGTGACGTTTGTATTCGCACTCAAACAGAGAAACAATGAACAATTCTCAATAGTACTTGTTTAATGATGGCGCTACGGTCATTCGGAGGATTCGTAATTCGAAATGCATTGACGGCATAGGTGAACCCCCCCTAAAGCCTTTGGCCAGACCCCCCCCCGGTCAACAAAAATGGTAATCGTCTTGGAATTTGATTAAAGTTATTTTCGCAACTCGTTCTCATCTTTTGGAAATATAAGTATGGCAATGAGTGTATGTCTACGTATTTTTATGTGCAAATTCCAGAAAATTAATTTTTCATAAAATATGTAATATGTAACTATTCATTTTTCAATAGAATATGCCCTCAATTTTTACTGCAAATGTCCTCCTTTTTTTCTCTTCAAAAGTTTCCGAGTACGCCTATGCTTGAGTCGCTTTATCAGAAGTAGAAACATCGCCAAGTTTCATAGTCGCTGGATAATTATCGCTGCTTTTCAATGAGTTCACGTAATTCCAAAAGGAAGATGGATCATCTTTGAGTTTTGATTTCATTTTGTCAACATATTCATTGTATAGCTTGGTACAAAGGTAAGAAAATATTAATGCAATTGATAGTAATTTGTTAAGGAATATTCATTGATTAATTTTTCTCTTTGAAAAACGTTTGTGCTGTTTCGAATATACCCATTCATCCAAATTTTGTTAGACCGCCCCGTACGAATCGTGCACTGACTCAAGCTGAGAAGCGACCTAGAAAATTCAAGCGAAAGTAGTTGAAGATAAAGTTACATTCAATGTATGTTTCACTAATCTCTGATTCTTTTTTTTAACAGACCAGTTCCTACTATCAGCGAGTTACTAAGTGCTGTTCATATAACACCACGACAGGCACAAAACGATCAACAAGGCGTTGTACAGATTGATGGACGAAATGATAATCATCAGAATGGTGCACCAAATGATCAACGAGGGAATGCACAAAATATTGCTGGAGAGAATAATGCACAAAACGAAGCACAGGTTGATCAACGTAATCAACAGCACTTGCCAGAAAATGTGCAGGTAATAAGAATTTAGTGTTTGGAATTCGATAGTGCAAATTGCTGAAGTAATTTCTCTTTCGTTTCAGCAAAATTATTTCTACATGCATTGGTGACAAATATCCTCATGCATTTCAACCCATCATCAAACATCAACAATTCAAACAAATAATGCAATAATGCAACAGAGTTGCGGAACAGACCGTGAATTCGTGGATTTATGGAGCAAGTCTCAAACAATACAATCCAGATTGTTGTATCGGGCCTCTACACCGAAAAAAAATTCTTTTTTCTTTTTATTTTTATCATTTCATTGTTTGGATTCTTTTTTTGATGGTAAGTTCATGTTTGGATATAGAGATGGTGCTGTTCTCAATTACTCAAAAAACTAACGATGGATCTTTTTATTCCGTTTCATAGGTGTAATCGAAATAGGAAAAAAATTTAAATCTTTACTCTCAAAACTTCGAAATGGCAAAATCACCACATTTTCTTTGTTCTTTGATTTCACCCAATTCACTTGGTGCGTTTGCCCATTTTATTGGTGATCTTGATGATTGATTTCATGTTGTTTTATGTTTATGTGAACAGTTTTATGTTAATGCGCAATAATGTTGTTCATTGTAAGACAAATTTTCAGAGAATCACAATTCGGTGAAATAATACCAAATAACAAAAAACCCCAGTATATGTAAATAATGCAATAAATTATAGAACAGTTATTCAACTCATCCAACAAAATTCATATTTTTGATCAAAGGATGCAAAAAATCGATCGAGGATTTTGGTTCTCTATTTTTTACAAAAAACCAGTGGTATATATCGATGATAAATACTATGGTATTTTACTATTCGGTATTATTTTACCGAATGCGAATAAATAAATTTATCCAATACATTTGCATATTCGCACAGAACGGAATTGACAAAATCACTGCGCTGTTGAATTAACATGTTTTCCGTCGGCTGAACCAAATAAAGAAAGAGAGAGAAAAGGAGAGCGCTATACACAACGTCTTATGTATTACTCGCCACTCCTCACCGGCTCAGTGATGACGTTATGCATATTCTTTTTTTTCCATTTCTCATGTTTTTCGTTCGGTGCTTTCTATGCTCCGTCTTTTCGTACTTTGCGGTTCTTTTTCTTTTATTCGTCGTCCGTTCGATAACTTTTTCTTTTATTCGTCGTCCGTTCGATAACTTTCTCTCGCGTCATATTTCTTTTAATGGAAAATATACAAAGAATAGGAAGCAAATGGACAAAAGAAGAGCGCATAGAAAATGAAAGAGACGCATAAAGACGAAAAGAAATGATAGACACACATAGAAACGAATAGAAGACATGTAGATGAATAGAAATTGAGTTAATAGCCCCTTGGCAAACGTACCAAGTGAATTGGTGAAATCAAAGAATAAAGAAAATGTGGTGATTTTCCCACTTCGAAGTTTTGAGAGTATTTTGATTTGAATTTGTACATGTCAAGTAAACTTCAAAATTTCAGAATTTCCGAACAACATTAAATATGATGAATCTGAATTCATGAACGCACCCCGAAAAAATAAACAAAGAATGGTAATATGCTTGTCAAAAACGGCGCAATATCATCACAACATATGATCAAAAGCCACACATTGATATTCAGACCTCCGCTTAAAGTGAACGAATTTTTTTCATTGCCACAAAAAACAAATTATTAAATTAATAATAATTATTATTGTTTATATAAACTATTTTCATACATAAAATCAACCGAAGATCTTGAAATTTTTTTCGAGAAAATGTCCAAAATTTTAAAGTCAGCAATCCAAAAAATTTCGTCACCACGAAAGGCGCCATTCACCGTTTTTATTGAGGGAAATATAGGTGCAGGAAAAACTACATTTCTAAACCATTTCAAGAAGTATGAGGATGTTTGTTTATACACTGAACCTGTAGAAAAGTGGCGAAATGTTCAGGGTCACAACTTACTGGTAGGTACCTACGAGTATTTTTCCCGCCAAAAGAAATACAGACTTTATCGAATTTCTAGGAATTGATGTATAAAGAAAGTAGTAAATGGGCATTCCCCTTTCAAACATATGTTACATTGACAATGTTAGCAACACATACTGCGCTAACTGAAAAACGTGTTAAGCTAATGGAAAGATCGTTATACAGTGCAAGGTAATAGTTGAAAGTTAAAGACTCTTTATTCTACTATTTTTACGTGCATATTTTTTCAGATACTGCTTTGTTGAAGCTATGTTGGCCAACCAAACATTGCATAAAGGAATGTATAATATTATGCAAGAATGGTACAATTATATTAATGAAAAGATTCACATTCAAGCGGATCTTATAGGTAAATACAATTCACATATGAAGTACAATTTTAGATATTAATTCAAAAAATCTGACTAACAGTCTATCTAAGGACAACCCCAGAAGTTGTTTATGAAAGAATGAAAGTACGTGGACGCACAGAAGAGGTTTCTGTCAGCTTGGACTACTTGAAACAATTACACAATCTACACGAAGATTGGCTAATTCATGGACGAAAATTCCGTCCGGCACCGGTAAAAAAAGAATCATATATGTATAATGTATAGCTTAGAGGAAGTATCTCATGCAGAAACCTCCCTTGAAAAACGTCTTTTGGCAATTTTCTGGGTTCAATATCTCGGTAATTATGGCAGTTGAAGCATTTTCATCTTATGAAGAAATATTCGCTTCGATGAAATGTATTTATATTTTTAGCAACAACTTCTTAACCGCCATAACTACCGAGATATTAAACTCCAAAAATCGCCAAAAGACGTTTTCCCGCAGAATTTTTCTATATGACCTTTTTCCTCTAAGCTATCCATATTAATCTGAGTATAAACGTAATATTGACTTTCGCCGATCCAGGTATTGGTGCTGAATGCTGATTTGGGAATGGACAAAATCTGCGATGAATATATTCGCTCTGAAAGCAGCATTTTGCAACCACATACAACATCTAAATTTGTTTCTACAAATTGATTAAACAAAACCCATAATCGTATCTATTAGTTGATTTTCATTTTTTTTTTTTTTTTAATTTTCTTCACTTCAATTGGACTAAGAAGGGTAGCATTTATTCATTTCCAAAGTTGCATCTATACATATTCATTCACATTTCCTTGTTGCAAATAAAACAGTCACATTTTTGACATTGTAATTCAATTTTTATCGATTTTATTGGATCCCAAAATATGGAAATTAATTCAAAATGACTACTTCTCCCAAAATATTATCTTTCTAATTTTGTTGATTTTGAATTTCCTTGAGCAATTCTGCAGCATCATCCTCTGTTTTAACGCGAACTAATACGGACTTCGGTTTTGGGTCTGCTTCTGGGGTTGGTATACAAACCAGCACGACATTGTTCTTAAGTTGCTTGGTTGGCAGTCCTGGTGATAGCAAAATGTTCAGCAAAATATTTCCCAAATTTGTGTCTGCGCGCACAAGCAACTGTACTCTGTCATCCTTAACCCTTTTTAGATAAAGTGTACCCGTTCCACGATCTTTATAATCACCATCATCCTTGACAAAGACTTTACATCTTTTGGAATAAATATTCTCTTCAACCACTGGAACAAATTCCACTTTAGGTGGTTCATCATTTTCATCATCTTCTGTATTTTTCGTACCATTTGCCTGTTTTTTTGAAGTAGATGCTTGTTGAATAGTATTTTCAAACGAAAATGCTCCAGGTTGAGCAGTGGAAGCAGCTCTAGGCTTACTAAACGAAAACATTGAAGTTGTACTGTTAACAGCTGGTGCAATTTTCTGTTCTACAGGTGGTTCACTTAGTACAGTTGCTTTTGTATTGAAAGAAAATGGTGCTGAAGATGTTATTCCAACTTGACTTTGAATAGGAGGCTCTGTACCGTCATTTCCTTCATCAGCCTTCATTTCAGCTACATATTTGTCATAATCTTTGAAAATTGGCGTAAAAATACAAAGTTTCTTGCTTTCAATGTGTTTTTTTATGCATTCAAAGAAAGCGTTGTTCAGATTAAACAATTCCGATTCGAACTTTGAACTTGAATTGTTATTTGCTGCTATCGGTTTCATGGTTGACGAGAGTGCCGACGTTGTTGATCCGATACCAAACGTGTTCGAGCTTGTCAATTGTGAACTACCCCCAAAGCTGAATGCCGTCTTCGAAGACTCGACACCGGTTGATGAAGGTTTTGATAGTAGAGAAAAGCCCGAAAAAACGGATGATGCCTTTGTTGCAGATCCATTTGACTCGTTCTGATCAGATGATTTAGCTAGGCGTCGTTTTGGTGCGAGTATGCGGCGTTGCTGCATTTCTTTGGCATCAGCTTTTTGAAATTGTCCGAATTCGTCTTGTTCAATTTCATCATCCCAGTTGGATTGTGTTAATTGTGAGTCTGGTCGCCGTTTCGCCATTTTTTCGCCCTATATTTGGTTAATTCTTTTTTCTTTCGAAGCACAAAATATTTAATTTAAATTTCTGACACTTGACTGAATTTATGGTTATTCACACAAAACGTATGACATTTACTCACATACATTCATTTACTTAAAAATAACATACTCCACTCTATACTTGGCACATTTGTTAAGGGTACGTTCATTTGATCACCGGAATAGACTCTAAAGCCAATGAAGTGTTTCACGTCTATGTTATTTGAAACTTCCTTGTTGCATTAAACATTTTGTTAATATGTAGATGTCACAGCGTGCAGTTGGAGCTCACTTAATAAAAATTGTTTATTCTCATTGAAAGTTCTGTAGGTCTCCTCATACATTCCGAAAAATAAGTTATAAGTGAATTTTTGAAGTATTTTCAATTTTATAATAAATATACTTTCCTGCAAAAAGAGCTGAATCCATTTAGCTTATACATTGCCCATTGAGCATTTGTTACCGATAAGTGGAATAGTAGATTAATATGTGAGGATCAATTGATCGAAGATGTATCATCCAACCAAAGCAATATCGATATTGATATACATATTGAATTTTAATAATATAACATTTGCTGAATATAGCAACAGTGACTCAGTTCGTGTCAATAAATGTTGTGAAAAAAACGAAATTCTTGTAAATTTACGATGCGCCGATGCGAATTCAAGTGGTGAAGGTAAGATTTGGAGTTCGATCAGCGCAATATTGAAGTTTTTTCATATATTAAGCTAATTTCTTCATAAAAAAATATGTTTTTGGATTGAATACAAACAGTTGCGTGGTCGCCGATTTTCACGGGTTATGACGGTAAAAAAAATAGTTCAGGTTCCTGCATTTTGGTTCGCTATAGGTATTCCAAAATGTAATCAGAAGCAAATGTGGCCAATATACAATGAATCAACGGTATTGTAATAATCCGAACCATTTATTTATTCATTCAAATTGAAATTTTTCATGCAAAATTTCTGATTGGCAGAGTCGCGATCGCTTGGCACTTCTCACAGATGGGACACTACGTCATTCTATCCAAAATATCGATGATCAAGAGAGTGATGCATTTAACCGTGAATCAGATAAAAGGACAATTATGTTACATGATTATGCTCCTGGTCAATATTGCATGGATAAGGTGATATATATTGACATTCATACATATCATATTTGCCAACACATAAATTTATATCATAATCAATAATAATATAGGCTATAGCCATAGCCACTGATCGTGGATCTGCGTTTGCAATGGTGTGTTCACCAGATAGAGAGAGTCATTGGACTGAAACCGATTTTTTACTGAGGAAAATTGTTAATCCAATATGTCATGGCATATCCATTGCGATATTGTTGGTTGTGGCGATCATCTATTTCGTACTTCCATCGCTTCGGTAATCTAAGAAAACTTCTATTATTATTATTCATAAAACTGAAAATCAAATTAAAAATCTCATGAAATTTATAGAGATCTCGTTGGAAACATCATCACAACTATAACTTGCTGTTTAATTGTGGGTCAGGTGACAAATCTCATGAGAATATTCACGGAATTTCGAAATCATATGAACTTTTTGATATTAGGTTTTTGTCCTCGAAACTCGATCAAACTAAAACATGAATTGTTTTGAAAAAAGTTATTCTTTTTAATATGTTCCAATATAGATATAATAGCGCAGACAAGTATATTGGCGACATTTTTCTGGCTATGCAGCTTGGGATATTTCATTTGGAAAACGTTCAGATCTAGAAATGTTTTTCTACGTATAACTGATGGAAAGAAGTACTGTTGGTATTCATTTTATGCGTGGGGCTGTACACTAACTTCAACATCATTAGGGACGTTTGCACATATTTTTCTTGACATAAATGCCCCAAAAAAGAATTCCGTTCTGGATGAGGGAGAATCGATTGGTAAAACCATAGCAATTATTATATGTATATCACATGAGCTAAAAGCTTGAACTCAAGCTCAAGTTCCACGTCTTTTTCGTTTTAGGTATATTGGGATTATTAGTTTTTTTTGTTTTAAATTCGATTTCCATTGGACTAGGTATTTATTTTTATGTTTCAACACATGCTTATCTAAGTAACCGCTTGAATGCATCGTACGGCAGAATTCACCATAAACTCAAGTCGAAGTGAGCCATCGAATATTTAAATTTGAACACAATTGAATTCATAATAATAGTTCTCTTCAATTTCACTTTGAATAGTTTCACCATGTTCGCTCTTTTATTGATAGTTTTGACCGCATCTTGGATACTAATGCTGATCTCATTGATGTTTGATGGAATTTTTTATATCAATTTATTGATAAGTGGAATTCAAGCTCCATTGATTTTATATATTTGCATTTTACGGCAGAAGCATGTTACATACTTGCTTCAAAAGTCTTGTTGCTCAAATCAACCATTTACTGTGGCTGATTGGGGAGATGAAATGACTTACATTAATACAGCTCAATAACTTAAAAAAACTTTCTTTTCATCAGTAACGCACATAACATCAACGTTCAAAAGCGTAGAGTATATATTTAATAATGACATACTAAGTGAGGAAACGTAAGATATTTAACGTAGTTTGGTATAACTTTTTATTAAATAAGTTTGGTAATTTTATATTTAATATTCTGCCTTGAATGACATTTGTGTATTTATTATTACTTCATTTAATATGGAAAGGAATTTTTTTTTGAAAAATTAAGATTTTATCACCTATTGTGTAGAAATCAGTCGTTGAATAGCACTGTTGCTGCGCGCAAAAACTGTTTTTGAAATTCTTCTTCGGAAAATCGATCACATGAAGCTCTGATAAAATGTGAGTTGTTTATATTTAATCATTGAAAGAAGATCCAAATAAAATATGTAATGTATGTACAGTGTGTCTCATATAAGTGGCGTACAACAACGAAGTGTTGCCTATGATTTTTATCTTTCTGGTGTGGCTAGGGAAGGCTAAACTTAAAATTTGTATGGAGCTCAAACTTTGAAATTCACTCAAGGAAGGCGGGGAATTTTCCCCAAAAGTGTGGACCTTCGCAGATTGACATTAAAAACTCAAAATTATTGATAAATATATGCATTTCTGATGATTGTAGTGCACTCTACGAGTCGCCCTTTAGAAGTTAGAGCAATCGGTAGGTTGACTGGCAGCGCCGTAGCGTGACCAAAATTGTTGGGGGGGCTGAGCCTCAAAATCTGAGGTGGTTGGGGTGGCTGAGCGAATCGCAACGCATTTTAACTGCAACGTTAACGAAAAATCGATGAGACAAATTTGTGCGAACTCGATAAGCAATGCTCGTGAGGCTTGCATTTTTTCAAATCAATTAACTTTTACAACATATTTCAGTATAAAAATGTAATATTTTTCGAAAACTTTAATCTTTCATGGGGTGGCTCAGACCTTTTATAGGGTGGCTAAGCCTCAATAGCCTCATAGGTAGCTATGGCGCTGTTGATTGGGCAAGGAGGATGACTGCCTCAGTCATGAACATTGATCTTTTTTACATTGGTTTTTTCCAATTTTTTCCATCGACATTATTTTTTTTTGCTTTTATCGTGATCTATGAACCATTTTCCATACAATAGGCCAGTTTGCAGAACTTTCCAGCCGCCGACCCGATTTTTTGGCCAATTTTCAACATATGGTGATTTTTTTCGAAAATAAATCCGATGAGATATTGTTTTTTGTCTTCATTGAATCTCTCACATCCTCAACTACATGTTAGAACAGTTTACACATAGTATGTGTCACATACCCCAGCCTAGAGTAGCACAGGCCAGATTCATTTTTTTTTTTGCCGCCCAATCGATTTACATTTTTGATTTTATGACACCATGTGAAAGGTATTTGACTAGCCTTTCTCCTCATACCAAGAAATTTTGAATCCACATGAAAAAGAACGAGCAATTTACAAAAAATGTATTTTTCCTTGGGTGCTCCAAACTTTCTGCCGAGGGTGTTTGAAAACTTCGAGCTATTAGCAGTGGCTACTAAAAATACTGATAATGTCAATAAATTCTATTGAAAATTGTCAATAGTTCATTGAATTTTGTCAATTAACTTGAGTACTATTAGCACATGTCAATAGTCTTAGTAGTCTATTTTTTTAGAGTGTGCCTTCCCCTTACTCTCATTCTCGATCATTCTACCTTGTAGAAGGAGACTCATAGAGTGCAATACAATCATCAGAAAGACATATATTTATCAATAATAATTTTGAGTTTTTTATGTGAATTTCTAAAAGTCCACACTTTTGGGGAAAAATACCCCCTCCCCTCTCTAGAGTGAATTTCAAAGTTCTGGCTCCACAGTAATTCTTAGTTGAGCCTCCCCTAGTCACACCAGAAAAATGAAAATCATAGGCAACACTTCGTACACTGAAAAAAAATTTAGTACTACAGAAAAGGCAACAGACGTTCGCCGTCCTTTTTTTTTGTCAAATGCATACATTTTTCTGCCGTGTCCGCCTTTTTTGTCTGAATTCATTCGATCTGTCGAATGATATTATTATTCGTTTTTGTGAAGGATTTCTGCTGGTAGCTGCTACTTTGCCATTTTGAAAAATACATGGAACAAAGTAAATAATGAATTGTTTTTTTTTTTTTAAGTAGGAATGTAGTGTATTCAGTTTTCGCATGGAACAGTCATTAATATCAAAGACTTTTATCCAAGGGAATCGTTCGATGTGTCGAAAATTGAATATAATTTTTTCTTGAAATTCAACTAGTTTTGTTCAAATTGGATCATAAATCATTTCGATTTCATCGAAGAACCAAGTCGTGTGATTGATTTTATGTTGTTTCCTTCTCATTTTGTGGGTTTTTGATTCAACGAATAATATTTTTTCTATATTTGGTGATTATCTGAGCATTTTAAGGAAAAATAAACCTCAAAATGAAACGGTTATATGCCTTTGCTGCCCCATTTGTGGTAGTTAATGCTGAAATTTTTTGCATACGCGATAACACACCGGGATGCAATGGGTTTCAGCTTTAACCATTTTTAACCATCTTTAACCATTTAGCACAAATATCTCAATCAAACATTCAGGATATAAGTTTTTCTTGAAAGTTTTCAATACAGCAAATAATTCAATTATTTAATTGAAAGTTTTGCATCGAATTGTTTGTTAATCATGTTATGAATTTGAAAATCAACCACAACATATAACCACTTCATTTTGATGTTTATTTTTCCTTAATTGCACATATAATCGCCGAATATAGAAAAAATATACAATTTTTTTAGATCGAAATATCCGAGATATCCCTAAGAATCAATAGTACGTTCCTAGTTATGGCACAAATGTCTCAGCTGACCTATTGTGTTGAACGACAAATAGAAAAATATTTTACAAAATTCACGGGGAAATCTTTTTAATTTTTGATTTAAAATCACACTAGTATATAAACTTGGTTGTTCAATGAAAACGAAATGATTTATAATCCAATTTGAAAAAAAAAATTGATTTAATTTTAAGAGAAAATTATTTTCAATTTTCAACAAATCGAACGATTCACTTGGATTAAAGTCTTTGATATTAACGACTGTTTCATGCGAAAACCGCCCTTTTCATACTGATATTACATTTCTCCTTTTCGGTATTACATTTCTCCTTTTAATAGAGAAAAACAATCATAATTTATTTTATTTTATATATTTTTCACAATGGCAAAGTAGCAGCTACAAGTAGAAATCCTTCACAAAAACGAATAATAATATCATTTGACAGATCGAATGAATTCGGACAAAAAAAGGCGAACACGGCAGAAAAATGTACGCATTTGACAAAAAAAAGGCGGCGAAAGTCTGTTGTCATATGACGAACGTCGTCGCCTTTTCTATGGTACTAGATTCTTTTCAGTGTGTGCTCCACGGAGCCGAAATCCTGCCTTTAGTCGATTTTTTCGGATCTTTTCGAGATTTCATGGAATTTCATCAGTATCTTTGGGATTTCATTAAGATAATTGAAAATCATGAGTTTTTCCAATGTTTGTTGCTGATTTGGAAGCTACCAGGTTTCAGTAAAATTTGAAGGATTTTTTAGGTTTTAATGGATCTTTGTAATTTTTTCAAAATTTCTCAAAATTAAAAAAAAAAATTGGAAATGTGAATTAATTTTACATGATTTAAAAAATATGGAGCCACTCGTACTTTATGCATTAGGTTATTATTGTCTCTTTAATTATTCATGTGACAGCACCGTCAGCCGCCAACACTTCTCGGTATATGTCATTTGACCAAAATGTAAACAAATTTTTTTTCGTTTTTCAAAAATGTCATCATTTATACAAACGAAGTTTGGGGAAAGATTTGAATTTTGAACTGAAACAGTCCATTTTATCATGAAAAAATCTCCGATTCCTCCTGATGATTGTTGAATGAACTTTTTTCTATCATTCACATCAATCAGAACTGAAGTGGAAGCATTCGCTTCAGAACGAATGGATATTTCCCGAAACACCAATCATTTTACCCCCAATATCCCGAAATTTTGATTTTTTGGGGCCCTTGCTACCTGCGGTAGAGGGGGTATGGCTCTTAAAGTTTTTTTTCATCACAACACATCTCTTCCAATCATAATCAGTGAAGTTTTCATTGATAAAGAACAACAAGTATCGACAGAATTCGGTCGTAACGAATTCAATAAGTACCACAAGTCATATCAAACTCGAATTGGATTTAAAATACACTGCCAAGCTAAACTCGGTAGCATACCTGCAAGTAAGTAGGCTAATCTAGTAGGTTGAGTAAGTAGTAGCGTAATTTTGCTCAAGTCGGGTAAGTAGGCTAATAGGTTACTTGACGTTACTTACTTACTTGAAGTTACTAAGTCACTTAAACCTACTCAAGTAACTTGAAGCTACTAAGTAACTAAAATCTGCTAAGTTGGTGGCCTTTTTTTTTGCTCATTCAATCTGTGATGTTATTTCATGTGTCCAATGCGAAAAAAAGGTCACCAACTTAGCAGGTTTTAGTTACTTAGTAGGTTTAAGTTACTTGAGTAGGTTTAAGTGACTTAGTAACTTCAAGTTACTCAACCTACTTGAGTAGGTGAAGTCACATCAAGTAAGTAGAGTAAGGTTTACTAGGAAAAAAGTAAGTAGGTTGGAAAAAATCTACTAGTAAGTAGTAGGCAAATTTCATTTTACTTGCAGGTATGCTCGGTAGTAGTGCTTGATGTGCGATGGTATCAATTTTTCAACGGGTTCACATTATTCTTCATATTGTGTTTTTATGGATAAAGCATTGGAAGTTTTTCATTCGGCATTTTTTCCAAAATGCGCAATTTTTGTAAAAATTTGGTATTTTTGAAAAATTTCGACATTTTTGAAAAATTACGCATTTTGGAAAAAATTTGAAAAAATGGATTTTTTTTAAATTTCCCAATGGGGGACCTTTGGGCGAATTTTTTTTTTCGAAATTTTCGTGTTTCTACGCGTTTCTGACCATTTCCGAACGATTGGCGCAAATTTTTTTTTTATAGAATGAGAGAAAAACAAGTAGAATTCGATACATGGGCGTCCGCAGGATTTTGTTTAGGCGGGTGCGAAAAATTCTAAAATCGAGGACATTTTCGGTAGTAGTGCTTGATGTGCGATGGTATCAATTTTTCAACGGGTTCACATTATTCTTCATATTGTGTTTTTATGGATAAAGCATTGGAAGTTTTTCATTCGGCATTTTTTCCAAAATGCGCAATTTTTGTAAAAATTTGGTATTTTTGAAAAATTTCGACATTTTTGAAAAATTACGCATTTTGGAAAAAATTTGAAAAAATGGATTTTTTTTAAATTTCCCAATGGGGGACCTTTGGGCGAATTTTTTTTTCGAAATTTTCGTGTTTCTACGCGTTTCTGACCATTTCCGAACGATTGGCGCAAATTTTTTTTATAGAATGAGAGAAAAACAAGTAGAATTCGATACATGGGCGTCCGCAGGATTTTGTTTAGGCGGGTGCGAAAAATTCTAAAATCGAGGACATTTTTTTACTGTATATTTTTATTTTTTTTTTTCATTATGAAAAACGACAAAACACAAATGCTCGTTCACTGAGTCATTATTTGAAAAAATTAGCCTTCTTGGATCTTCAACAGATCTGTGCAAAATCAATATTTTTAGTTTCTCCTTATGTTTATTTCGGTGATAGTCAGAACAAAGGTTTAAATAATCGGAATAATAATCTATGACTTAATCTGTTTGTGTCTGTTATACCCAATTGAAGAATCCGGCAATGAACACTAACTAAACAGTGTTTTTGGCATTGAATAAAGAAACTACTTTTGTCAACATTTCATATGAAATGCAAATATAATTCTTCTCCAATTTCGTTATTGGTTTACATTTGACGTTTTCATCACTTATTGCAGATATGATGCATCCGATATAATCAGGAATCTTATGTTTATTTGTAACAATAAAAATACTGAACGATTTCGCTTCGGCGTAACATTCCTATCAATATGTCTGCAAGTATAGCAGTTTTGATAAATTATCATATCATGAATTTCGATTTGGAGTATAGGATCGATGACAAACGTGTTTTATTTTGGTATTCGTGATAATTTAAGCGCGAATTTGTATTCAATTCATTTTCAATTCAGTTCCAAAATATTAACATTGAGTCTTCGGATTTGTTTACATTTAATAATTTCGGTATTCTTTCAGCGTCATTCAAAAATTAAAAGTAATGATTCAACATAAACGATGATAACGACGACATATTTTTCTTCTGTTATATTTCTGTTCCTCGAGGAATTCGAGGACAAAGTTCTTCAGGAAGGGGCCACGGCCACTCCCTGCCCCCCATGCGGACGCCCATGATTCGATAGTACCGAATTCAGAAATATGCACCACAGATCGTATGAAACTCGAAATTGTTATCAAATTCTTTTTGTTGTCCAAACGATTTGAATGAAAACGTAAAGACTGAAGAACATTTTTTTTGAGAAATTTCTAAAGAAAAATTTTCATGAAAATATTTGATGAGAAATATTTCAGAAAAAAAATTTCGGAAGAAAAAAATTTTAGGAAAAGAAAATTCCGAATAAAAAATTTCAAAAAAAAATTTCCGAAAAAAAGTTTCCGAAAAAAATTTTCAAACAAAAATTTCAAGAAAAATTTTCCAAAAATTTTTTGTCCGGAAAATTTTTCAGGAAAATTCCGAAAAGTTTTCCAATCGATTGCATTTCCCAAGTTATACCTAAATCCAAAATTTCAGATCACTCGGACAACGAATGACAAAAATATGATAATTTTTCAAAAGTGAGAGAAGAACAAAAAGGGAAACAAAACCAAATGAAGTAATGCATCCTGTGGTGCATAAAAATGCAATAAAGGCTGACAGCATACGAATTTTTTTTTTTAAATCCAATATTTATCAACCCAATCCTTATCCACAAAAGCTTTCACGTGTAATTGGTATTAAATATCAGAGATCGTCTTGACAATAATAATCTTGTTATTGTTTCAGAATATTCACCGTGCAAGGGATGATTTGGACATGGAAGTGGTACTTAGATTAAATTCTTCCAATGAAAATTCCATATCTGGACCGCCCGATGTTGTTCGGTCTGCAATGGGATCGAGTAAAGAACATCGTTTCAACTGAAGCTATTTAACATATATATTAATTTCATTGTAGTTTTCCAAATACAGCGAAAAGACAGAATTCGATCTCAATTGTTTTATATTTAAATTTACATAAATAAATTTATAAACATTAAGCACATATGTTCAAAAAATTGGTCTAAAAAAGAAAAGCATAAGATGCATGCTTTGAGATTTTTTAGGGGAGTGAAATTAGTAAAAAAAAGTTGCTTTTGCTCAATGGAATTTTTTCATATCCAAAAAATTGGTCATATTAAAATGACTTGAAATAATGAAACATGAGTCATTTTTTATAAAAATAAACGAAGCGGACAAGATCGGCATCTCTCGTCGCGTCACCAGTTTTAACTCAACCATCAATGGTCGAGCAACAGAAAAGAAAGAAAACCAAGATGAAGGCGAGAAAAATAAGAAGAAGAAGAAAGAATGAAAGTGATCATGTTATAATTTCGCTAGCTCGAAAGGCATTTAATAAAGTTCAATATGCTTCGACCATGAAGTGTGTGTTTTAACAATAGTGAATTTTATTGGAAATATTCCGTGGTGTTTTATTTCATTGATAATTTCATCAGGCTACTTTTCGAGATCTTTTATTCTAAAATCTCAAATTGTTTAGAGGGTACGGTAATTTTCATAACGCAAGGAGGGGGTATTTACTAGCGATAAACCAAAGTGGTGAAACGTCATTGACTTTGACGGTACACGTAGTAGCTACGCTTTAAATTTTTGCTTTGCTACATTTTAAATGACAACTACGTGTATTTTGATGTTTTGTTGATTGACGCTTCGTCACTTTGCGACACACCCATCTATGTTCATGTATGATCATATGAATGGCACAGAATGAAAGCGGTCCTTTTCGAAATTGCGGAAGATAATGCATTTATTTTATGCTGGGATTATCCTCCACAGTTTTGATAAGGACCACTTTCATTCTGTGCCATTCCTATGTAGATACTCACTAAGGTGTTTTCGAGTAGCGGAAATTTAAAAAGTGCCTGATCTCAAT
>GL502314.1:66474-77500 GCA_000149185.1 Mayetiola destructor
TTAAGATCGAAAAGGTCGTGAATTCTCGAATTTCTTAATGAGTGTAATGTCATGACATTACAATTTCAAATAAAAATAGGAGAAACATAGCATGAGGTTCAAATCAAAGTCAGGAGAAATTTGATAAAAATCGGGAGAAATTTGATAAAAATCGGGAGAAAATTGATAATAATCGGGAGAAAATTGGTTAAAATCGGGAGCAATTTGATGAAAATCGGGAGAAAATTGATAAAAAACGAAAGAAATTTTGAGAAAAATAGTAGAAAATTAAGTAAAATCGTAAGAAAATTAGGTGAAAGATCGGAAGAAAATTATTGAATGATGGGAAGATTATTATCGAAAAGAGGAAAAATTTTTTCGAACATCGTTGAAATATGTTGAATATCGGGGGAAAACGTTCACTGATCCGCGCAAAGCGCCATCTGTTTTCAAACTTGTTGTTTGCCCTGTTCCACAAATTGGAACTCACTTGTTGCACTGGTCATTTGACGTTTTGTTGAAGTTTGATTGTTTCATAAAAAATGTTTATCGTTCGAATTCATTCGTAAACAATAAAATATCTCGTTCTTGTACAACACGCCGCCAAATTCTTTCATGCGAGTTTCATGATAACGTGTATTTGAGATAAAAAGAAGGAACTCTAGATTATCTTGCAAATTTCTATAGATATTGTTTTCAATTCAAGTCGATTTTCTGATCATGAATCGAAGAATCGTTTTGTTTATAACTGACGAGAGAAATGTATTGTATAAAAATACTTTGTCAAAGTTAAAAAGAAGTGTCGCGTTCATAAATAAATTGATATCAATTGGAAGTGACTAAATCAGCACATCTTATATGAACCAAAAAACATTACTTTCATTACGAAATATTTTTTTTTCAAAACCAAACTGTGTTGGAATTTGAGCGAACGAAATGAGAATATATGTATTTCTTTTGAAATGAAACAATTTTTCGCTTCATATTTGGTGATTTAATCACTCTAAATTGATATCAATTCATTTATAAACGCGACACTTCTTTTTAACTTTGACAAAGTATTTTTATACAATACATTTCTCTCGTTATAAATAGGGATCTTCTGGCTTACTTCCCAGCCAAGGGGTTACTTGAGTAAACTTACTTGATTCTTTCAAGTAAACTTACCCAAGTAAAGCCTTACCAAGTGAAGCCTTACCTTATAAATTGGGACTATTCTTGCAATTTTTAGTGAATCAGGGAATTTTTCCATGTTTAATGATTTATTTATAAGCTTACATAATAATGGGGCAAGACTATCGCAGCGCTGCCAGCTATTAATTCGAAATAAAGATGTCTAGTCTTCAACAAAAAAGTAATTTTTAAAAACAATATTCATGTCCAGGTTTTATGGCATTTTGCACATGAAAGAATCAAGAAAGTGTATCATTCGTTAGTTCATTTGTCGATTTGTTTGTGAAAGTTGAAGTTCAGTATCACCATTGTACTTTAGTCATTGAATTTATGATAATATCTCAATAAACTAAATAGCAATATAATCACATGTAAATTGTTGTTGCTGTCACAATGCTATCAACACATATTTGTGATTCAACTTGTTTGGCTAAAAGAAATTTGAGGAATCAAATAGTTAAATGCTTTGGATGTCATCATGAGTTCAACCTTAAGTGCTTTGAGATTCAAGCTGCATCTATTAAATCAACATTTCAATCAATATCGAATTTTTTGTTCGTTTGTTACAAATGTCATGCAACACTTCTGAAATATAAAACAACAACAAATGTACGCAAACCAATAATTGCTGATACTCATAAAACAAGTAAGTCTGCACCTAGTGATATTACATCACCAGGGTCAATAGTCGAAATTAATGAGCTCAAGAAATCATCGGATGAACAGAAATTGCTATTGAATGAAATTTTATCACGGCTAAATAACTCGGATAAAGAACAACAACGACAACAGCAGCAATGTCGGCAATGTGAATGTTCTGGCGATGTTTTTCACAAAATCAACATTTTGATGGATCATATACCGAAGTTAACAAATGAGATAGATGCTTTTAAAACTTATTTCACTGAAAAATTATTTGAAATGAATGGACAATGTTTTAAGCATTTCAATGAATCAGATATAGGCGCGAGGTAAAACAATAGTTCTGTTTTAAAGAGAATAGCCAATTGGGAGTTATCTGGAACTGTTAGCTCTCCATCATCATTAAGCCAAAGTAGTCGTTCATCGCTAACTGAAAATGATGAAATTTTTAATTGGTTCAGGAAATTTGAACAACTTAGTTGGGACACCGTCGATATCATACGGAAGAAAATAGATGATCTTACTTCAAACGAGACTCTATTGACTAAAGATCTATTCAATTCCAAAATATCAGAGATTATGAATGGCTTCTAAAGCGTAACGGATATACCTTCCTTGGCCAGTACCAATAAAAATGATAATAATAAAAGATGCCGATAATCCTCCCGTAAACCTTGATATAATAGATGATTCGGTCAAATCTATCACTTGCTCCACTGGGAATCTCATCATCACGGATAAGCTCACTCAAGAGGCAATGTCCCACATAATTGTATCTAATGTTCCAGAATCACTAAAGCTTTCAGAGCAAAAGATGATAATACAAAATCTGTCAGATGATGGGCCTATAATTGGAGCAAGTGTTACACAAATGGAATCGGAAGTTTTAGAAAAAATGGGCGAAATTGAGGCAAATACAACTCAAAAGGTTAACACGGACTTATACGAATTCCACATATCGAGGCTTTCAATCAACACTACAGAAGATTGTATCATCAATTATATGAAGTCAAAAGGAGTTCACGATCTGAATGATGCTCGTATCATGAAATTAGTTCCTCGAAACCGTGACCCAACATCTCTCAAATTCATAAATTTCAAAATTGACACAACTAGCAGCGTAACTTCGAAAATCATTCAACAACGTGATTTTTGACCAAGACCACGCAAAGTTTCGAAATTCATTCAACGATCACCTAAAGCTGGAGTTTTATCACCTGAATCCAATAGAAACCAAGCCGAAATTTTTTTATAAATCCATCCATTGACGGGCGTCGTGAATCCAAAGGATGCTACAATAATAATCCATCAATTTTTAGCGGCAAATATATGAATATATTTTATGAAAATATGGATGGCTTAACTAAAAAATCAAAATTAAATGATTTACTGCTATCATCATCTACCGCTGACTATGATATAATTTGCATAACCAAGTTATTGTTTACATTCCTTTTGTTCTCGAATGCGAAAAAAATTAATTTATCCAATACATTTGCATATTCGCACAGAATAAATTCGAAGAAATCACTGCGCTATTGAATTAACATGCTCTTCGTCGGCCGAACCATTGAAAGAAAGAAAGAGGAAAAGAGAAAACAGTATGCGTTTCTATTAGTGATGACAATTTGTTTTGATTTTGCAGTGATAAATAAAATGGAATGTCACATGGACATGAGAATTCACGAATGCAGAATGAGAGAGAGAGTTTCGCTCCGTATACAAATAAGGGGAAGTTAGAAAGAGAGAAATAATTTGCCACTGTGGGCATAGTTGGGCGTACAATGTCAATATAGCGGCGTACATGTGTATGTATTGGGCATACAGGCATAGTGCGCTACACTAGGATCACATTAAATGCACTGAATATATAACTCAAGAAATGAAGAACGTTGAAGCCGTATGTGTCAAGAGACGTTTGAAACATTTATACCAAGATCCACAATTCGAATGACTAAACGGCCTTCATGGCACAACAAAGAATTATCAAGGCTTAAAAGCTTTAGAAACTATCAATATAAAAAGCTTTGTAAACAGAGGTCATTGTTGATGGACGCCGATGATACTCAATTCAATCAAGCAAAAAATGAATACGAGTACTATCGTAAGACCCTGTATGGCGAACATATTCAAAGTGTTATATCATCCGCCAAAGGCAATCCAAAACTTTTCTGGCGTCATGTGAATGGTAAGAGAAAATCAAATTCATTACCAAAAGAAATGACATACGAAAATATGAAAGTGACTAATGATCTGGATAAGGCAAATCTCTTCGCAAAGTTTTTCTCATCGGTTTATCGAAACCATGCACAAGATGATTTAATAACATTTCTGAATATGAGAAGGGAAGCTAATTGTTATCGATTATTGATTTCACCAGATTCAGTTTTGTCCGTATTGTTAACAATGGATACAAACAAGGGTAGTGGTTTCGACGGATCACTTGGCTGAACCATTGAGCATGATATTCACGCAATCGATCAGTTCGGGATGATACCCTGATTCGTTAAAAATTGGCCAAGTTACTGCCATTTTCAAGTCTGGTGACCGATCAAATATGCTCAACTACAGGGGTGTTAATGTGCTTCCCAACATCGCAAAGGTCTTTGAAAGGGTTGTATATAATCAGCTGAAATTTCATATGACCCCATACATCAATGAATCACAACATGGATTCGTGTCCAATCGCTGCATCGAAACCAACTTGGTGGAATTTACCATTAGAGCCTATGATGCATTTGAAAGAGGTGCTCAATTGGATGTGTTTTATGCTGACATTAGTAAGGCATTTGATGCGGTTGACACTTCATTGCTGATAAAGAAACTGGCCAACTTTCCAATCACAAATGAAACACTCACATGGCTCACATCATATCTTTCAATCAGAAAACAATATGTGAAAATTGGGAATTCAAGTTCAGAACTATTCAATGTAACATCTGGGGTTGGTCAGGGAACGATTTTGGGCCCTCTTCTGTTCATAGCATTTTTCAATGATTCTGATCCTGACATCTCTGAAGCAGTTCGATCGTTCAATTTCGCGGACGACAAAAAAATCACGGCAATGGTTAGAAATGAATTGGATGCATCGATTTTACAGCGGTCAATCAACAAATTCATTGATTGGTGCGAAGCAAATGGGTTAGAAGTGAATCAGTCTAAATGCAAAATTATGTCATTCACCACTAAGAAGAACATTCAAATTCATGACTACAAAATCAATGATCATGTCATCGATCGTGTTGATGAGATAAGAGATCTGGGTGTAATTATGGATCGAAAGCTAAGCTTTGTTCAACATATTGAGTATGTTTCAACTAAGGCTGCGACAGCTCTACAATTTGTTAAACGTGAATCTCATAAATTGCATCCAGATATAGTTAAAATATTATACTCATCCTTAGTCAGGTCTATAACTGAATTTGCTTGTGTAATTTGGTCACCTAGACATGAGGTTCATAAACGGTCTATTGAGAGCATTCAAAAACAAATAGTAATGTTTTTAAACGGGGATCATTGTAATAGATTAGACAATAATTATGTTCTAGCTCCATACACAGAAAGGTGTTCCAAATACAATTTATGCACTCTGGCTAGAGGTAGAATAAATGCAACTGTATTATTTATGCACAAAATTATTTCCAGCAAACTGGAATCGGGTCTTTTACGATCGAAATTGAATATTTATGATGGAATAAGGACACTTCGTAATCCGGAGTTCATTAGAGTCAGGGCTTATAAATCTGATTTGTTACAGTACTCGTCATTTAATAATGCTTGTTTTATATTCAACCATGCTGCCTTATTTGTTGACCCATCTTTATCATATGATGAATTTAAGAAAAAAGTTATCAAGTTACAAGACAATGTATTTGGACCATGGGTGAAACTGTATACATAGATGTCCCATTCATTGAGATGATAATTTCAATTTCAGTGTTATGTTAACGCGAAATTACTACTATTAATTGACTTTTTGTGCAATCTTCATCTAAAGATGCTTATTTATTGTAACTTAACTTAATTTAATTTAACTCTAACGAAATGTTCAGTTAGTTATTGAATATTTATTGATATTATTAGACTGGTGTTGGTTCAACTGCCTCATAATACTGACAAATCATAGCTTTATATATTAATTTTGGAAAATTATATGTATTTAATCCGGTTTTTTAATGAGGAATCTCTTCGGAGATTGGCTCTTTTTCCGTGAACGTCTACTTGTATTAAGCAGACGCTAAAAATGAATAAATAAATAAATATCTGAATTTTTCTTGTTCATGTTCGAAGAGATGATATCATTGATGGAATCGATGGTTTTAACATTTTAATCTTGGTTTTTATCTCATTAATTGACGTATTTTTTAAGTAAATGGTATTACGGTTGACTGATATTTCAATATTATTAGTTAGTTTGGTCTATTTGATCATATAAGTTTATGTCTATAATGCCAAAATAGTTGTTGAGTACATTTGCTATTTTTTGTGTATCAGTGTAAATTTTGGTATTCATCATTTCACCCTTTTCGTTTGTTTCAGTTATTGAGTGGATTTTGCAAGATTGATCGTTTATTGTTAAGAATGGCGTTTAATGCATTCCACATTTTTTTTGTTCTATTCAAATTGTTATTTATTAGTTATATTGACTGCGTTTGGTTATCCTTTTTGATTTTATTTGCGTGGATAGTTGACTATGCTTATTTTGTAAGTATGCATTATTTGGATTTTTGATTAGCATTTTGAAGTATCTATTTCTTTCGTTTATCAATGTTATAAAGTCATGATCAACCCATGGCTTAAATGGATTAATTTCTCTCGTGTATTTTATTCGTTTAGTAGATTGATGTCTTAAGTCAGATAAGTAATTATTGAGTTCATCAAAACTTTGAATATTTGAAAAGTTCGATTCTTTTATAAGCCCAGTAAATATTTCATTATCAATCCAGTTTTTATCGATACTAGTTTTCTGTTTAATATAATTATTTGAGTTTCGGATATTGTAATTAATGTTTAGAACAATTTCCTTATGATCGGATATTTTTGTTCTATTAATGCTAAGTGTGTAACTGAAATTGTGAATATCAGTTATCACATGATCAATAATGGTTCGGCTTTCATTTCTATTTTTTTTCTTCTCTATCCTTGTTGCAAACTTGATATCAATTTTATTCAATATATTAAATCCGTTTGCCTGTAGGGTTTGTACATAATCGTTTGAAGCTGGTCCATCTAAGAGATTGATATTAGTATCGCCGATGATAATTAGTTTTTTAAATCGGCCAGTTTGATTGTTTATATATTCTAGAAATATTGACTTATTCACTTTTGGCTGTTTATAAATAACTGCAATGTTAAGCTTCAATTCAATTAGGTTGATTAGAATAAAGTTAGTATTATTGCTGCATTCATTGATAATTTCCACTGACTGTATAGATTCATGAATGAATAGTGCGGCTCCACCGTTTCCACTATCCCGGTTATCGAAGTATGCTCGGTAATTAGGTATATGGAAATATTTGTTAGACTCTTCCAGAATCCTGATTTCAGTCAATGCGATAATGTGGATTATTTTTTTCGGATGTAGTCCAATAATGAGCTCAATTTCATCGATTTTATTTTTTATGGCATTTATGTTTAAGTATAATAAGTTGAGTTTGTCGAATGAGAATGAATTCAGTTTATACTTAACGTTCAAATCAGTTTCTATCATGTTGCTATTTTAATTATTGTTTAAATTGTGTTGAAGGATTCTATTCGTCGTTTATCTTTGAAGGATGTTTTTTTCAACGAAAAAAGAAAAAATTTAATGTAAAAGGAAGTTTTCATAAAATATAGATTCATTGAATGTAACAGTGGCGGATTAAGAGTATGATGGGCCCTACCACGAAATATCTTTGTGGGCCCTTTATGATTCATTTTTATTATAATGTTGAATTTTTTTTCTGTATATTATTCATTAATTCGTCGAATTTTCAAATACATTATATGCCTTTATGCGATATGCAGTATCAGTATGCAGTGAACCATATTATGACTCAGCGTCAAAACATTGTAAATTAAAAATGTTAATTGCGCTTCAGACAAATAACTGATATGAAAGTTTTATAAACATTCGATCGAATTTTATTTATCCATTCATAAACATAAATATTTTGGTCGCAAATATAAAATACGCTGACATGCAGAGACTTCTAAAAGGAATGTTATCATGCATATTGGATTCAATCATTTATCGTTGCTAATATAAATGGAATGAATTGTTCGATTAAGTAGTTTAATATCGACCACTGACAAGAAAAATTCATTAATCCAACAACTCGAAAACTGTTTTCTTTGCTGATTCGAAAATATTGAACTTAACTTAAGCATCTTGTTCACTAAACGAATTTATTGTTGACACTTTTCGGAATTTGATTCCAATTGGCAAGGTGTGATGAGCGTTGATTGGATCAAGAGTGATTTTTTCAACTTGGAATTCAACTTATTGACGAATGTCAATTTAATTTAAGTCATGAATCGATGTACCAAACAATGATCAATGACAATCTTTCCACCACTTTTCTAAATATCGACATTCTTCTACGCATGTATTTGTGTATGTTTGTAACAAATGTTTCGGACGAACTATCATTATCACTGAAGTTGATAGAAAGTTATTTGCGCAATACTATGAGAGATGATCGTTTGAACAATTTATCGATTCTTTCTATTGAAAGTAAAATTTTGAACGAATTGAAATTCGACGAAATCATAGATAAGTTTGTAACTGTAAAGTATGGAAAAGTTGCACTTTAACTGCTAAATTTTTCTTGAGAATAAATATATATTTTTCAAATTTCAAATCAGATTCGATTGAATTTTTCTGTTGCTTCAAACATTTTGGGCCCTCTAAATCGGTGGGCCCTACCACATTGTTGCAAAAATTTGTATGATAATCTGCCACTGGAATGTAATGCAATCAAAACACTTTGCTTAGAGCGCTAATCTTCTATTCTTTTTGGCAAATGCTTCAATAACTTCTTCGATGTTTATTTCGATTTCTCTGTGGATACTCAATAGAACTAGGCCATTTAAACGATTTTCGCTTGTAGCATTACGCAAATAAGTCTTTATACGTCTAAGTGTCGAAAAACTACGTTCAGGAGTAGCGATTGTGATTGGTAGGATAACACTCGTTCTCAAAATATTGTAAACATTTGGAAATATTATTTGGTCGCATTCGTTCAAAGCATCGGTGAAATTGTGCGGTTTCTCATTCGAGTCTAACCATCTCTGTTTCCAAAACAATGTCTCTTTTTTTACAACAATATCGTTTATGGAAATAATTTTTGGCCATTGCATTAATATTGAGTCAATACTTTCATTGATTTCATGTTCATTTAAATTTACTACCGTTCTTGGCAAAATTTCTTATTAGCATAAAAACCAATGTCAATAGAATTCGGTTCTAAGTTTGAACAAGAAGTGGAGCCTACAAAATGTTGGATTAATGTAATGAAAGTTTATTTGGATGAATATTATTTAAAGTAACGAAATACTACTTTGTTCATTCGCGTCGACAGTTTTATCGATGTTACTTGAACAGGCACGGCATTGAAAATTATCATCATCTTCATTTGAATCGTAATCAGCTTGGCTTTGATTATTTTCGGAGGCATTTGGCTTTTTTAATAACCACGTATTTATTGTCCCTTGGTTCTTGAATGAATAATATAGGAATTTTCATGAATTTGATTGAGATGAAATATAAGTTGAAAATTACCTTGGGAAGTTTACGTTTATTTCTAGGAGAATCGTGTAAAGACATTTTGAGAGTTAAAAAACACAAATTTAAACCAATTGCTAGCAAATCATGTATGAATACTGGCAACGAATTCATTTAATTCACTTCAACGAATTCTCCCAAACAAATGAATCAGAATTGTGATGATCGTATAAATATTTTTATGATACTTCCATAGAAAGCAAAGAGTTTACATATTTGCATTGCATTTCAAAAGAATTTCGCTGTATACAGTAAACAGCAGTACCGAGTTAACGTAGAGCGGTTTGAGGCATTTGTCTCAGGGCACCACGCTTTGGGGGGCACCACGAAGAAAGAATTTTCATTATTTAGTTGGAAAATAATTATTCTATTGTGGTGCCCCCAAAATCGTGGTTCTTTCAATCGATATATGGTGCCCTGTAAAAAAAAATTTCCTCGCTAACGCTCGCATTTAAAAGCAATGCTTTGACTGAAAAGTAACATTGTTTTTTGAATTTATCATTGATAATTATCTGCTTACACATTTTGAATCCAAATTAGTCCTAATAATTTTAGTATTGTTTTTACTTAGCTAACTAAAATTTCCTACGATTTTTCAATGTATTCAGTTTTTCGTCGGCCATACTGTTCCGCAAGGCGTCTTTTATGTATTTTAATTTTGAAAAGGAACGCTCATCGGGCACATTGGTAATGAATAACGATAAATAAATTCGAAGCATATTCTCAACATTCGGAAAATACGTAATGTCAGCGAATTTTATATTCTCGGCCTGATTATTTATGTTTATGAATGGTTAAATTGGAATCGAAAGTTTACAAAAGTGATAATGTTATTGGTTTTGTGCGAAATAATCATTATGATTCACGACATAAATGATACGTTACTTTTAATTTTGTTAAAGCTGATTAAGGGGCACCAAAAAAGTTTTTGCCTCAGGGCACCAAGAAATGATAACTCGGCACTGGTAAACAGTGTTTACTAAACACAAGATATCGTATCAGATATTATCGACGTGATATTTCGCATCGAATAGAGAGAAAAAGAGATGATTGCGACGAAAACGATCAAATATGAACAATTCATCGAACTATAATCTGGCAACGAATGTGGTTATTTACTGATAAACTCAAAAATGCCGTTTGACTTTCAGTTGTTCTTTTTCATAAACATACATTGGATCATATTTCATTTCGATTGTTTAGACTGGATTGAACAATTAATTTTTTTGCTTATGTTTTTATGAAATCATAATCTTGGCGAAATGAAGAATTGAATAGAGAAAGAAGCACTAATAATTCGATTGCCTGTTCATTTGGTGATCTGCTTTTCATGAGTAAAGAATAATTACTAAATCATTCAAAGGTTAAACATTAAAAATATGGTTGATTGGAAAGTTTTTGTTTTACGCGTCCTACAAAAAACTTGGAAGTATGAGGCTGCCGCTTTCACGGGCTACGACCAGTGAT
>GL502315.1:8357-19229 GCA_000149185.1 Mayetiola destructor
AAATTTCCCGAAAAATTTTCCGGACAAGAAAATTTCCCGACAAATTTTCCGGACAGAAACTTTCCCGAAAAATTTTCCGGACAAAAAATTTCCCGACAAATTTC
This sequence comes from Mayetiola destructor, assembly GCA_000149185.1. Classification (NCBI taxonomy): domain Eukaryota; kingdom Metazoa; phylum Arthropoda; class Insecta; order Diptera; family Cecidomyiidae; genus Mayetiola; species Mayetiola destructor. Next base: position 8,462 of record GL502315.1, read on the forward strand.
CCGGACAAAAAATTTCCCGAAAAATTTTCCGGACAAAAAAACTTCCCGAAAAATTTTCCGGACAAAAAAATTTCCTGAACAATTTTCCGGACAAAAATATATTCATCTTCCTAATGAAAAGGGAATTTTTTCCTTGAAAGAATTTTCCTGAATGAAAAAAGTTTCTGTAATAAGTGATTTTCAATCTTTATGTTTTCATTCAAATCATTTGGACAACAAAAAGAATTTGATGACACTTCCGAAATTGATACAGAAGAATCAGATAGACAAATGTCAAATGTACAAAATGCAATTGAAATCACTTGTCAAAATACAAAGAATTTTAAACGGAGACATCTACATATATAACGGCGGCCAAAACTAAATTCCCCACCCAATATGTACCAGCTATAACTCGGTGTTGGATGGGTCTTATGCCTTGTAATTTGGGCCATTCGAAAGGGTGTGAAAATACCCTACCCATATTTTTTTGTTTGGCACTACGCCCCACTCTGGTCCCGGGATAGGCATTCGAAATTTTTTTTCTCTAATTTTGAAAAAAAAAATTTTTGCGCTAATCAACTGGAAAAGGTCAGAAACGCGTAGAAACGCGTAAAAACGTGTAGAAACATGAATATTTGGAAGAAAAAAAATTTCGCTCAAGGGTCCCCCATTGGAAAAACTTTGAATTTTTTTTTTGAAATTATTTTTTTTCGGAATTTTCGCTTCCAATTATACTATTTATAATACCGCACATCAAGCACTACTACCGAGTTTAGCGTGGCAGTGTATTTATGTTATAAGATAGCATAAATCACATCTTCCGAAATAAAAAATTGGAAAAGATTTGAAAATAAAATTTGCCGCAGAGGCTAGCCTTGATTGTGAAGAGATCTAGAGAAAATATCAATGAAACTCGATTAGAGATTTTACGAAAAATATTTTGCAGCGTGCAATGATTTAAGCACCCCTTTATTGACATCATTCGAGTTCGACATAAGATGGTTGAATTTTATGGCGGTTTGTGAAGCTATTTATAGTTTGTGAGGTATTACGTGGAATGCTTGATTGGAGAAAAAATTCCGCTTGTAGAAACTATGGAGATTTTGTTCCGTTTCTTGATCGAATGTAATAAGTAACATAGATAAAAAATGCTATTTGATGAAATATCTTCTCTGTTCATTTTTTCTCATAGTGATTTATTAGAGAAGACATCCGATGCTGTGATAAAAACTGCAAAAACCGGCAACTTCATAATGGTCTGAATCTTTGCGCTCACAGAAAAGTGTTACAAAATTTATAACGCATTTTTTTTACAGTTACGTGATCTTCATTTGCAAGGCTATTCATTACTTTCTATCGATGCGACTGGACAAACTGCATTACATTATGCGTGTAAATTAGGCCATAAGGATATTGTAAAGTTTTTGATCTCGTACGCGCCGAATCCCATCATTAATATGATTGATAACATAACGTGAGTCGTACAACAGGATACTCACTAAAAGAATAGTACCATTTATATAGAATTATTTATTAAATAGGGGACAAACGGCCTTGCATAAGGCTGTTCAACAAAGACATAAGAGCATTTGTTACATGTTAGTTGCAGCAGGAGCAAGTTTGACCATACGTGACACAAAGGGTCGGACTGCAATGATGCTGGCCTTTGAAGTTGATGATAATGATTTAGCTTCATATTTAGAAAGTAAGTAATATTGACACAAGGTAATCTAGTACTAAAGGATTCGAATTTTGCACTCGTATTTCAAAGTAGTTCGACTTTGATTCGTCGTACTAGGATTTTCATTTTTCTCGTGCATGAATAAGTGTTGGTGGTAGGCTCACATATGAAATTAAACATCGAGACGAAAAATCAAATTAAATGATAAAAAATCTAATGGAATTAATAAGTTTTTTCAGTTTTGGATAATATTTCTGTTTTTCGGAGAAAATTTAACGAAACGAAAAACGCGCAATATTCGCGGAAACTTTCGTTTGTTTTTCAACGCTTTGTATTTTTATATTTTCAATGTCACAAAATGCTGACAAAATTTTTCTGTCAACAGAATGTATTCATACACGAAAGAAATGAAAATTCCAGTACGATGAATCAAAATGGAATTACGTTGAATTATTTGAATTACAGCCCAAGAGGGCACAGAAATCATCCATTCGGAGCGTTCTCGAAGCGTTTTTGGAACAACTCGACGCATATCCCAATCGCAAGCACCCGCAATGCACGGCACTACTATTCGCTCCAAGAACGCTACGATTGAGTTGTGAATAAAGCGAAACAAATAAAAAAAAGTTCCGACCGGATGGTTTCTGTGCCCTCTTGGCAGGTGTAGTAATTCGATTATTTCAGTAAGGGAATGTCTTATGATTCGGACCCTGCATCTAATTCGGACCCCCCCTGACATTTCGTAGTAGTTCTGATCCGAACGCTCTGAGAGTAGTGTCGATCGATAGCTCTTTGTTTGAAACAGTTTTTTATTAGATGAGACGCGTTTGTACGTACATTATCATTGTTCCATATTCGAAAAATGAAATTTCAATTTTTCGAAGTTTTTTTTGTAAAAGTTTAAACTAAATAAAATTAACTTTTATAATTTTTGTAAATTGAGTGAATATATACATGGTGTTTGAATTTTCACCCTCTATCGTTTCCTGCTTTCAAAAAAAAAAATTTGTTGCCTATTTTCCATTTGACACATAATTTTTCGAAATTGCTATTCTGCCTTAATTCGGACCCTCCACCTTATTTTCTCTAAATTCGATCAAATGAGCTGAAAAATGAAGCCAAATCATAGTCTTGTTCTTAACTCATTGAATTTTATTAATGACATTTTTTTTTAAGAACGATGCCAGGAAAAAACTGAAGAAAATGAATTTTAGTTTTTTGGTTTTTCTTAGCCAAAATTTTTTAAATTTTTTCTATCAATAAAATTCAAGGAATTAGGAACGAGATTATGATTTGGCTTCATTTGTGAGCTCATTCGCTCGGATTTAGGGGAAATAAGGTGGGCGGGTCTGAATTATACGCCTATTTTCGAAAATCGCGATTATGAGACATTCTCTTCAGACTCTTACTGGATTACCCCATGAATATTGAGCTTTATGCATATCATTTCCAATTTTTCATCATTAAACTTTATTCTTTTAGGTCAAGAGAAAATGCTACGTGCTGAGTTTGTGGAAAATATTTAAAGAAAAGTTTTTTTAGGATCATTCCAGTTTTCACAAAATATACATATGTGAGCTGAACGCTAAGATCGTTTGCATTCCGAGGATGGGATATGTCAAACAGAATTTTACTTGAACAAAATTTATCTCATTTTTATCCAAGGCAAACCTTGAATATCAATTCATTTGCTATGAATGACTTTACAATCACTGTCTTTGCATAAAGTGTACTATGTAATCTTATAAAAGTTACTAATAACGGACCTAATGCCCGTTCTTATCCAACGAAGAGTGAAAATCTTAACAGAAAATGTTGAGTTGACGTTTGATGCCCACAGTGACATGAAGTAACTCGATGCAGTTGTATTAAAAAAAATTTGTACCACTCAATGATATGTTGTCTATTGAATACAATCAAAAGTATACCCAAAATGGAGTAAAACAGAAATGTATGTAGCAATACTTTGGTCCTACACGCTTCGAATGATTGAGAGGTCCGAAACACTCCCAGATCAAATGATTAAACACCAATCGTATTATGACCAAAGATAATATGTTTTGGATCAAAACAAATAATTTAATATATTCAATGTTAATTACAGTGATTTGGGCAAATGTCCAGAAGTTTGAGATTATCGCAACAAAAATGAAATGCTCCGTTTGCTGTTTTTGGCTGTCTCTCTATTTAGTATAGAGCTTGAAAGACTCAATCACCTTTATCCAATTCAATACATTTGGAATTGATGTAGTTTCATCTGAAAAAATCCAGCGGAAAATAAGTTTTTAAGCTAGAGGCAATGTTCAAATGGCATATTATAAAAAAAATAGGATTAGCTCGGGAACTTCTTAAGTCTCGGAACGGTTCAATCCGTATCAATTTTAATATGCACTACAAGTATATCAATAAACTTTGATTTGTTCAATTTGTTGAAGATCTTATTAAATGAGATAATGAATATTAGACTTTGAAGATAAATTCGTAATGTTCACTGAAGCGTAAATTACCGGATCCAAATCAAATAAAAAACTATGATAACATATCTGGCAGAAATTTTAAATCAGTAAATTTTGATTTGATAAAACAATACACATTGAATCTGAAAATGTCTTCAATCTTTTTGTTTGATTTTTGTTTTTGAAAAGACACAGGCTATTTACAGTCAAAAGAAATGTGAAAAGCAAAATTTCGCTATTTACAGTCAAATATCTTTGAAAATTGTGGAATTTCTGAACAATTGAAAACGATATCATATTTCACTTCATTTGAGGTTATAATGTAACAATATAATTCGCTTGGGCGAAAGCACCACATCAATCGAACTCAGAACTTTAATACATTTCGTTCTGATGTGTCACCACACTCATTTAATTCTTTTCCGTACAAAATAAACTGGAAAAGTATAGGAGTCAGTCCAAAACCAAATAAATGGTTTTAAGGATTAAAACATACCTTTCCGCACTGTTTTCATGATTTTTTAATAGTTTCCGAATTGAATGATGTTTTGATTTTTTTTTTTTTTGAAAAATTCAAAGGGGATCCTTAGGCAAAAAAATTTTTCTTCAAAGAATTTGTTTTTTTACGCGTTTTGGACGATTTTCAGTCGATTGACGAGAAAAAAAAATTCAAAAAAAATTTAGAAAAAAAATTCATAGGGATCACTGTGGTAGCCATTAAAAAATTTTTTTGAGGTCTCATACCTCCAAAATCAATAGGGATCATTCTGAGAACCCCCTCTTTGCGATGAAAAACTTTGCATTGATCTATAGTAGACTAGGAGAGAGTTATTGGAATAACTAACGACAACGACGAAACCCAAAACCAATACTTGTTCCACCATTGACGATGGCGGAAAAGTAAAATCTCCCAAAGCAGTTTTTTTCTGTTTTATGATGATTGTGAGTGAAAAAAATGCATTTGAAGATGCTGTCCGCAATATTGGGGGTGTACGTCTGTCTGTCTGATGGTGCGATAGATTCAGAAAAGAGAATTACCATGGAACGCAGATTGGACTAGGTGATAGCCTGAGTCATACTGAAGAACTGATCTAAATTTCGGAGCTTGAGGTCCAATGGAAATTTATTTATGGCCATTACAATTTTCGTATCTCCCCTCAGCCAAAAAAAAAGAATTTTTCCTTTTTAAAAAAATTTTTTCTTACAATTTTCTTTCAATTTTCTTTTAAAATCTACTTTTTTTTCAAAAATTTCAAAATGAAATTTTTTTTTCAAAAATTCAATTTTTTTTTTTAAAGTTTTTTTCTTCAAAAATTTTATTGTTGTCAATTTCATCCTGAAATGAGAAAAGGCTTTACGGAAAAGTTTGTCGTCGCATGCGACTACCTTGTTTAACTGATAATCGATTGTTATACCTGATCAATCTTCTTATTATTAATCATTATATTATGCCTATAAAATACAGTAAACATCACACATCCAAGTATACATCCATAAATGGAATATTTAGTGAAATTTACTATAAACACCCCACCCAATGCGACGCAAGTAGCCTTTTTCATTTTGTCCATTTTAATCGGTTCCCCCCGTTAAGGCAATCGAAAAAGTGAAACTCGTCACTTATTAATTCTTAGCAGCCCGCTTGCCTCTCCACCCCTCTTGCGCACCAATTTTTGAACTGCAAGTAACAAAATTTTGCTATTCACAGTTTAAGTGACTGCGTTTAGCCCACGACTTTTGGAAAACCCGTATATTCATACATATTTTGGATACACGATAAACGGATATACTAAGAATATGATGATTAATTTATTTTACGAAGCAAAATATTTTACAAAATTAGTTTATTTTGAAATGCAAAATGAAATTCAGATTTTTTAAAGAAACAGCGTCGAATTAAATTTTTTTTAATAAAACTAAAACTTATGTTACGTTACAAACAAATTGATTTTCATGTTGCTTTTAAAAAAATCCAATTTCCATGTTGTTCTCATGTTGTACATTAGTAAACCCGTTTGAAAGTTATGATTTTGATTCTGAGGCATTCATTTGTATGAAAGTATCTCCAAAGGATTGACCTTTAAAAGAAAAATATTTATTTATTTATGTGGGGTCTTTTTGTGCCCGTTAATTGATTTTCATGTTGCTTTTAAAAAAATCCAATTTCCATGTTGTTCTCATGTTGTACATTAGTAAACCCGTTTGAAAGTTATGATTTTGATTCTGAGGCATTCATTTGTATGAAAGTATCTCCAAAGGATTGACCTTTAAAAGAAAAATATTTATTTATTTATGTGGGGTCTTTTTGTGCCCGTTAGGGTGTCTTCGAGGAGTGGAAATTCCAAAAGTGCCTGGTCACAATCGATAGGTAATCTTTTGAAATATCGCTGCTGAAAATTTCAAATCATTCAGTGCTGGTTTGATCTCTCCCGATACTTCCAAAGATCCGAGAATAGAAAAGGGGAATAGGATTATTTTTTACAGTGCACTTTGAAAATGTTGTCACTTTTTATTTATATGAATAATAAGACGAAACGATACAAACAAAATATGACATATTCTTCTTAGTAAACTACAAAAGTAGGCTCAATTCTCCTTTCATATTTCGGAAACTTCAATTCAATTGGGAGACGTGAGACCAGCACTAAATAAGTTGAAACTTTCACCAGCGATATTTTGAAAGATTATCTATCGATTGAGACCAGGCATTTTTGGGATTTCCACTCCTCGAAGACACCCTAGTGCCCGTTTCCAATACATTATCGATCGAAGCCGAATAAAATTTCTGAATGAAGGCAAAGCATTGAAAGAATTTCGACGGATTTCGATATGCGATTTTGATATGCATATTGTGTAATCCATTTAATAAACTTCAAATCTAATGTCATTGTTTTTCTCATTTATTTATAAAAAATAGATTATATGATCCATATTTCAATCGAATTTGTACTTACTTAGAAGTTTGACACACAGTTGGAGAAAAATGAATAGCAATGAACTAATCGATTACTTGTGTTCCATGATAGGTCGAGATGATTTTGATTATTATTTCAAATAAACATTAATATACATATACTTGAATATACCGTATGACGCATGGGTGGACCAAATATAGAAAAATTAAAATTCAGTGGAAGTCCTGCTAAAATTTCTAACCCAACGAATGGATTATTATCTTTTTCAACCAATATTATGAAATCTATAACGAGTAATTTATATTTTATAATAACATGATGTGCTGTAAATGCCAGAAAGTAACTTAAGATCCAGCTTATAATATCTGACCAACTCATTTTTAATAAACTTTTTTATATCTTTAAAATAAATTATCGAATGGAGTTTCTTGGAAATGGATACAAGAAAAACTTGAAAGAATATTTGATCAAATACCACTCAAAATTGTACTATATGGATCTTATTAAAACTCTATAATTAAGAAAATTCTATGGAAAATTGTGATCCTAAAAGTAAGAACACATATCCTAAAGGCGAATACCCATAACCTACATTAATAATCCTATGAACAGAAATAAGACGGAATATGTTAAGTTAGCGCAATGGAAATACTCAGAACTCAAAAGTACTTAACGAATGAATGAAACGAAATGTTTCGAACAGAAAATGATAACTGCTCAATATTAACTGGACCATTTAGCCTGCCGTTGCATTTCATTTGAAGTATTATGATCCAATATTCCATGAGATATTTGGAAAAAGTTTTTCACTTTATGTGTGGACTATTCAATTTGATTGTGCAATTCTTTTTTCTGTTTGCACCTTTGTCATATAATTGAAAGTATATCATATTATAATATAAATTTTATCAATCTTTCAATAACAAAAATTAATGAACATTTTATCAAGCTTACTAAATTTTTACACCAATCATAGATCTTGCTTGAAGTTCAATCATTCAATTTGGAAAATATGATCTAGGTATAAGTAATCAAAGTAAAAGACATATTTGAAGCCTTTTCATTAGGATGCTAGCAATAAATAAAGTATTTTTTATTTTTCGCTTCTTTAGAAGTTGGACAACCAAAAAGAACCAGCCCGAACAATCAATAAAAAATTGAAAAATTTAATTTAAGGTTATTTTCGAAAAATTTAAAACTATTGAATATTTAATAGATATTTTATGCACGTTATCCACCATATATTTTCCATAATGTGGTGTAATTAGCTCTGCATTGCAAGATTTCACATCGTTAATGATAAGATTATAAGATCCATGAATTATTATTGAACAGAAAACTAAATACAATATATATTGTCGGATGTTTGGTCTTTACTTTTTGATATGCAAACTTGTATCAAACTTATCTTGAAAAATGAAATTAATGATAAAAATCCGTTTGAAAGGAATATATGATTATGATGTTTTTGAAGAAAAGAACTCAAAAATGAATACTAAATAGTAGTAATGATTATTAAATAATTTTTGAATTAATTCCCTTCTGCCTTGATAAAATAATGATGCACATATTATTCGAATTTGTTTGCTTTTTACAGTCAAGATGATGACAATCGATGATATTAGATTACAAACATATATTCCAAACAAACAATTTATTGATATTTTAAACGACACGAAAACTACTTTATTCCATCAGTATCATAGGAATCTCATTAATCTCATTTGAAAATACTATTATATAGTTCGTACTAATAAATACGGTTCAAATCGACAAAAGAGTCTAATCTTTGTATAAATGACATAAGTCAATATTGAACATGAAATTGAGAACACATTTTATCTTTATCTTATCAAAATTAATGCAAATGACAATCTCAATCATTAATTATTAATAAGTATTTATTTCTTTGATCAATATATTGAAACCAATTGAAAAAATGAAAACAATAAAACACACTTAGCTCAAGTGAAATAATTTGAATTTTAAATTTTTTGGAAATCACGTGGGGAATAATTTGAATACTAGATGGCACTTTCGATATCTTTGACACTTTGGAATGAAATTGTCAATGTAAGCATGTGCGTGTTCATTGTTTTCATTCCGTTATCAGTCTTTTGTAATATCTCCTCATGATGATCCAAATCCAGCAATAATTAGATAAAATCGAGAGTCAAGCAACATATTCGAAATAGAAGTTTTTTTTGATTTTAAGAATAATTATGGAAGTGCCTCTAGAATCGTCCAGTATACCTAAGAAGGGCACCCAATATTTTACAGCTGGTTTGATTGACTTTGTTGCTGGTTCATTAGGTGAATATTTTCAAATAATTAATCTTTGATAGTTTCGTTATTTATAGACTGGTAATTATTAGGTGGAATTGCGCTTGTATATGTAAGCCAGCCATTGGATACAGTAAAAGTCAAAATGCAAACCTTTCCAACGGTGTACAAAGGTATGTCAGACTGTTTGATTCAAACTCTAAAAAAAGATGGTTTTGCAAGGGGATTGTATGCTGGTTCTGTTCCATCTGTGGTAGCTAATGTATCTGAAAACTCTGTTCTATTCGTTGGTGAGGCCCAACATTTACATATACAAAACTGCTAACACGATAAACACAACTACTACAACAAGTTCATTTTTAAAGGTTATGGAATGTCTCAGAAGTTTATCTCTAAGATACAAGGTCACAAAAATATTGATGAACTTTCGTCTCTAAGGTATTAGATTAATCATAGCTCGATTCAATTGTTGAATTAAGGTATAATTTAATTTGTTTTCAGCAATGCGTTCGCTGGTTTTATCGCTTCATTTTTTTCATCATTTACATTGTGTCCAACAGAGCTAGTAAAATGTCGTCTTCAATCGATGAGAGAAGTTGGTTTAAATTTTCAATGCTTTTAGTCGAATTTTTTTATTTAACCCAAATATTTTATGTTATCAGGTTAGTTCTAGTAACTTATCCAAGCAGTTAAGACATGTAACACCATTCCAAATGACCAGAGAAATCTTCAGGAAAGAGGGAATATTAGGGTTATTATCTTTAACATTTATATTTTGTAGAGGTCGACTAAAGATTCAAAAACAATTATTTGGTTGCGTGACAACTCCCGGGTAAAGTCGTCGTAGAGATTCGCGAATAGTATAGAAAATTTGTACATAATTTGTACTATTATGTACATGAATTAATAGAATTTGTACTTGCAATGGAGGAGCTGTATAGCTCTGGTGGGGCTAGGAGGCCTATTTTCTTCGAAACTTTCAAAATACCTTCAAAGTCTGACTAAAAATTTGTACAAAATTTGTACTTTATATTTTCACCATTTTTTCCCCAAATACTTACAATCTTACCACTGCATCATGCATGAGGGAGTACTGTGAAAAAAAAAATCAAACAAAATAATGCGTTTTTTCTAGTGCATCGAACACTATTTATTTGAAATCATTGTTTTAAATATGCAAAGTTTCATGAAAATTTAAGACGGTCATTCGCCAGTTGATGATATTGCTTGATGTGAATCAAGTCATGGGTTATTTTAAGGAATTGTGATTTTCAAGCACAAACAGTTGTCTTGAGCCCTTGGGCTATTGTCGAATGAAACATCCACTTCTACGAGATAGCCTGGACTATCTACCCTTGAACTGAAGACATGAAACCGGCAAATGCATTCACCAAGTGTTCGAAATAGTAGCGAATTTATGGGCTGTTGGGATTACAACAACAACCACCAGG
>AEGA01016223.1:0-10426 GCA_000149185.1 Mayetiola destructor
TTTCTAGAATTTTCTAGAATGTTCGAGAATTTTCTAGAATGTTCGAGAATATTCTGGAATTTGTTCGAGAATGTTCTAGAAATTTCGAGAAAGAGACAGGAATATGTTACAAACCGATAGAAATATGTTAGAAAGAGACAGAAATATGTTAGAAAGAGACAGAGATATGTTAGAAAGAGACAGAGCTATGTTAAAAAGAGACAGAGATATAATAGAAAGTGACAGATATATATTAGAAAAAGAATGTTGCTTACAATCTATCTATTTTATACAAATCTATATACTACTGTATAAAATAAATGACCACGCGAAGCGGATCAAAAGCAGCTAGTTTTCAAATAAAACTATTGACATTTTTAAGTGTTTCTAATATTCTTTATATTGGTTTAACAGAATGAAACTTGCCATTTCGATCCAGAGCGTGGCATGGAATGCATGCAATTAAGAACACCTCTCGGGACTTACCAATATCACGTGGTTGATCAAACGAAATCCCTCCAGGTATGAAAAAATAAAAGTTTTTCGAATGAGAATTAGGAATTACTAACTATTAACTTATGAAACAAAGGCATTTTAAAAAATATTTGGATTTTTTGTGCGAACCAGTCTAAAAACAAAGAATATTTCGTATCTATAAATACCACAGACTGATGCAAATGTACGATTGGAAATTTAGGCACTGTTTTAATTTTGAAAATGTTTTATTCAATTGAAGTATCAATTGTTCTTACGATCTAGCTGAATATCAACTTCAAGTTTTGAGTTTCAATTTCAAAGTTTTGAGCTATTTATTCTTCGAACTGTTCAAATCGGTATTTAGTTGAAAAAGAAATCGGTATTTAGTTGAATAGACATTCCATAAATACTATCGAATTATTATTATTATTATTATTATTAAACTTATTCTCAAAAATCGTGTCTCGTTTCACGCCTTGCTGTATCTTTTTGTTTAACGGTGCTATATGTTAGGAACTACAAGATGAGGTCGGGGCACTATTGGAATTTCGAGATTTGGTCATCGAAACTTTTCCAGATCTCAAAAGTAAGATGGCATCACTGTCAACATCTAACGCTGTGGCATCATCGACATCTCAGCTGAATTCAAGGTTTAATTCAATTGCTTTGCTTTTTATTTGTTTTAATTTAAGGATCAAACTGAAAACTATTGATTGAAATATTCGATTTTTTAGACGTGAATGGGAATCTGGAGTGCGAATTAGACGGAAAATGATCCACCAGCATGAAACGTCTGATGTTGAAACCTTGACAAGGAGCCGAAGTAATTCCAATAGTGGCAAAAAAGAGCCAAAGAGTGGTGAAGGGAACAATGGTAGTGCTATACAAGATTCTGGATTTTCCACAGAAACGAACTCATCGAAAGATACACATAGTGCAACATCTACAAACGGAACTCCTACAAATGTCATGATCGGCGCAAGTAGTGGTTCTGGTTTTCAGAGAACATCTTCACACGAGGTTGAAAATGATTTGTGGAATTTATTAGATGTGATTCATAGAAAGAGTACACGACTACGGGATGAAATGGAACACTTAAGGCTTTTAGAACAAAAGAAAGATTCTAGCATGCAAGACTATCAAAATAATCATGATATTGATAAATGCAATGGACATTCGGGAGATTTGTTTCAATTCGAGTTAAATAAGATAAATAATGAAGATATGAATATGTTGAGAAAGGAGCGTGATCGTTTGTTAGATAAATTAGCTGAAATGGAAGCTGAAACGGTTACTGGCCAAATTCGAGCCAATCGAATGCAAAGCGAAGTGAATTCATTACATTTAGTCAAAAGAAGCTTAGAGGATCAATTGAGAATAGCAATTAGTCAGAATTTAGATTTGAATACCAGATTATACGATATGGATCAAATTGACATTCCGATAAGGTAATAAACGATAATTTTTTACACCGAACATTAACCGTTCTACAAATGCTTCTTCACTTTTTCATAACAAAACAAGTTCAACGAATTCATCAAAAACTCATCAATGTTCATTAATGGCTGTACGGAAACTTTCGTCGCCGGATACGTCGTCGTATCATTTGAATGTGATAAGCAATAAACTTTTAAACAATGTGAGCATCAACAAAAATATGTTCCCAGAAACAACTGCTAAGCCAACAACGCTATCAATCCATAAAACAAATAATGGATTATCGAATGACAATTTCATTTTGGGGCGGTTAGATGGTTTGGTTAGCTCACCGAATCGCTGTAACAAAGTTCGGATGACCGATTCTAGGAAAATAGCTGCCATATTGCTAGAAACGAATACTGTTGAATTGCAGAGGCATCTGTTAACGATCACAATTCAAAACCAGGTAATACTTTTCTAGCTATCATAATTTTTTCTAATATTTCTTCTTTATACGTATGTTTCTAATATTTTTTCATTTGATTGTAATAATAGGCGCTTACACAGAAACTGGAACAAGCGACAAAGTCAAAAATCTATTTAATAAAAAGGCTAGATAAGGCGAGAGAAGGGATAGATGATTTGAAATTTCAGGTAGCTTATTCAAATTTCATATTTTTGGTTCATTGTTTTCAAACCGACATAAAATCGAAATCAAAAGAGGACGTTTATTTATATATTTTTTATTTTAAGCAGCTTGAAGAACGAAACATAGAATTGGAAGGAACTAAAGCTCAGTTACGGGTTCTGACATCAAAGTCAAGTAAAACCGTCAATTCGCAATCATTCGTCCCATCAACAATAACTAGCCAAGTTTCGACCCCAAGCATGAAAGCAATGTCACCGCTAACATTGGATGAAATAAATAGTACCAGTAGTTCTGAATCAGCAGGTGCAAATAATAGAACGACATCGAAAAATAGACCAAGTAAAATACCATTGGCTGGTACGAAGATGAATTTCTCACCGAAACCACCAACCGGCAGAAATAGTGTTGGTTCTCGAAGCCCATCTGGTCCTTCATCCAATAAAAGTCTTAACAAAAACTCGAGTAGTTTGAATAATCGTTATGAAATGACAAACTCAACGCCTAAGTCATCAAATACAAATATGATAACATATCAACGCCCTGACTCGGCGCTCAGTGTTCGAAAGGATTTGTCAATTGGCAATAGCTATGTTCGTAATAATACCTCATCGATTCCAGTGTCAACTCAGAAATCACCAACTGTCAGTTACGCGAACAAACTCTCTCCAGTACCAAAAATCAAACGTGAATCATTTTCGTCTAAAATGAGAAATATGGATTCATTGTCCCGCTTACATACACACACATCACCATCACACTCGAGTATATCGACATCAACAACCACAACACATGGCTCTCCAATTAATATGAGTCCAACACATAATTCACATGATAATAATAACTCTCCCTATAAATTACGTGATAAGAAACAAATAAATTCACAAAGTGCATCCACAACCCCAATACGACGCATGGCACATACCAGTTTTGGAAGTAAAGGTATTGATTTATCAGCGGAACCTGTTGAAAAGGTACAAACAAATTTGAGAAAAATTTGGAATATGCTGAAAATCTAAATCAAATCAAAGAATCCTTAGCAAATTATCGCAAAGAATGTCAAATGATAAATTTTTAAAATTATAGTTGGAGCTATTTCGGAATATTATTGTTGTATAACACTTTAGTTATCGTAAAATGTATATTGGTCCACGAAGTCGTATTTTTCCATTTATAAACTATTTGCTATTTAAAGATGAATAAACCTTATTTTTATTTAACGACGAATATCTTTAAATAAAGCAAGAATCAGAGCAACTCAAGTGTGAATTTTTTTTCCATTAGATTTTGTTCATCATCATGATAATTTAAATGTTCTTCATATAGTTCTCTATCGTTTGAGCTTGATTACACTACCCATTAGGGAACAGAAAGTATGCGGTTGGAGCGTTACCGGATATTTTGCGGAGCGTTTCGACGCATATCAATTTGCAAGCGTCTGCAATGCACAGCACGAATGCTCGCTTCGAGAACGCTACGGTTGAAATCCAAATCCATTCGTGTTTGGAGACAATTTTTTTTCTGTTTAAACATTCAATTATTTGTTATAGGATAATCCTAAACAAAATATACGATTTAATAATAATATAAATAATCAAATGTTTCACATCAAGGAACCAAATCGTAAAATGCTAGGGAAAATAAAATGAATAATTTGATTGGCAAATGAAAATGGCACTCGGCTCCATTGCAATAAGCTGAACAAGCATAACAGCTAAACACATACACCTAGTCACTGAAAATGTGAATTTTGTGGCGCTGTGCACTGTGCACCATTATAGCAGTTTTTGGCAGAATGAAAGTGAACGCATTCATTTTGTTTATTATAATTTGTGAATTAAATTATTCCTTTTATTTTCCCTAGCATTTTACGATTTGGTTCCTTGATGTAAAACATTTAATTATTTATGTTCATATTAAATTGTATATTTTGTTTAGGATTATCCTATAACAATAAATTGAATGTTTAAACAGAAAAAAATTGTGTCCAAACACGGATATATAATGGATTTAGAACTCAATCGTAGCGTTCTCAAAGCGAGCAGTCGTGCTGTGCATTGCGGACGCTTGCAAATTGATATGCGTCGAAACGCTCCGCAAAATATCCGGTAACGCTCCAACCGCATACTTTCTATGCCCTCATGGGTAATATTTGTGGTCAATTGATAGAGAACTATATGAAAAACAGTTAAATTATCATGATGATGAACAAAATATGATAGAAAACATTATCATTCCGTGAACTCACGGAAAAAGTTCTAGAAATTAAGTTCCTCTGGCAAGAATTCTCTGATATCCGATACTGTTTAGATGTTTCAAGAAAGCGTTGGAAAAAGTTCTTTAACATGAAAAATGACTATGTTATTCATATCAGGAAATGTTTTTAGTTTATTAGTTGATAATGAATGTAAACTAGTTCCGATCAGACTTAGTGAATGGAACCATGAACAATGAAGAATGAACATGCAAACATCAATTTCATTTCAAAACATTTATTTTTCGGACGATATTTAATTTTGTTTCAAATAAAAAAGTTTGTTTTTGATTTCATGTGATAAAGCCCCAGAAGATATTGCAAATTTTGCTTCAACTCTTATATTTCCACTACATCAGTCGGTAAATTATATGTTAAGTGGTTAGGTATTTTTAATCCGAGGTTCATCGGTGTTTCAACATAAAATGAAATATTATTACTTTGCTGCAAATTTTTTTGAATTGTTGTTTAAAGCTACTCAATGCATATATGTATTTCGAGCCAACCGATTTTTAATTAATGCTGGAATCATTCCATTTCATGAACTTTAAAAATGTGATAAGACCGCAAAGATTTGGGTTTATAATGTTGGAATGACCGACTCATCTCAAATTTATAAGTTGAACTTGAATGAACAAGATACAATAAATGCCAAGTTTGAAATTCTTCTTTTTTATTTTATCATTGTTTTGTTTTCTCCTCGTTGTTTTCTCTTCGTAAAGATAAACGATGTCAGAATTGCTATACAAATCGAAATCAGAGACTTCACTGTAAACGACAAAGTGATTTTGATTTTTAAAAAGCGTTAAACTGAATTTGAATGGTACTACATAATTAATACTTATTGTTCGACCTCACTGACAAATTTAATGTACGAAAAAATAGAGACAGGCCATCCACTTGGATATTGTATAAAATCCATCTTTCAGTAGACTCTTACTCATAAGCTCGGAAGTTTCCCAAAACTATAACAATTGTAATTAATTTAG
This sequence comes from Mayetiola destructor, assembly GCA_000149185.1. Classification (NCBI taxonomy): domain Eukaryota; kingdom Metazoa; phylum Arthropoda; class Insecta; order Diptera; family Cecidomyiidae; genus Mayetiola; species Mayetiola destructor. Next base: position 5,765 of record AEGA01016223.1, read on the forward strand.
TAGTAACATTCATGGATGAATCCAAATTCCCAAATATATATATTTTTTGAAAATAGTTTTGAAGTTTGAATGATTCGATCGAAATCATCTTCTCATGCCCAATGGGCAATTTTCAGGCCTACCATACATATGCATAAAATATGAACAAAATGAGTATGCATGTAATATGTATATTTTATGCGGGGTCGCGTAACGAATTGCTCACTTGTTTTTGTTGTTAAATGAATGTTATTTAAGGACAGAGACTTGAACGAGGACAACTTTGTATAGAATTCATAGAAAAAGGCTATTGTGAAATTAAAAATCGAAATGTGAAATTATGGACCGCTGTTTAATTCAGCCGCGAAAACAGAATTTAAGGAAATCTTCTTTATACAGATCCTTATTCTAAATTCGGTACTTAATTATCATTTATTGGATTCCACTAAATACGGTTTTTTGTACGGGCAAATCTTTGGCACTTATTTTAACTGCTGAAGTATGCATTTAGTGGCTTTCATCAAAATGAGTCATAATTTTCGCCACGAAAGTTTGGCCGAAAAAACGCCGATTATAACCCGTCGGCACAATATGGATATAATGACCTGAAAAATCCATACCAAAACCCCCAAGAGGAATATAAGTAATGAGAGAATATGATACAATGTCCAAAAATTCTATTCAATTCAAAACAATTCAGTCCAATGCATTCTCCAATCCAGGATTAACGTTTCGATTTGACTCGAAAAATTTGAAACATTACAAACATGAGTGTTCCTTTGGTTGTTTCTGGAGTTGGTGGAGGAAAAGCAGAGAAAGAAAAAAATTTGCTAAAGCGCGAAACAATTCTGGCGATTAGTTTGCGGCTAATCTGCTAGGTATGCGCGGACCTGGCAACGCTGCGTCAACATGAATCGATTTGACAAATGAAAATCGTTTCATATTGGTTGATGTGAATTTTTCAAAATAGGTTTTTTTGCTATATACTTAAGATTTGGTTGACTAAAATGATTGAAAATAAATTCCCCATATGTGTGAATGGGGGTTTTTTGGGCTGAGGAATTCATTTATGGCATTCATTTGTATCTGTGAGTGCCGCCAGAGGGATCTTTTCACCCGTTTTTGCATTTCATCGCTTCTTTTTGGGGGAAAATAGGCGAATATTCGCCTGGTTTGTTCTACAGCATTCCGTGCATGAACTCCCGAATATTTTCAAAAATTATGGAATTTTTTCAAAAAACATTTTTTCCAAAAATAAAATTTTACGATGGTTTATCCCATAACAACACAATATGAAGAATAATATGAACCCGTTGAAAAACTGACACCATCGCACATCAAGCACTACCACCGAGTTCAGCTTGGCAGTGTATATAACTTGATTCACATCAAGCAATATATATATTAGGGTGGGTCAAATTGTATGGAGCAAAAAAATTCGAAGTCCTTCCTACCCTAGCGGTATTTTTTGGGTAATTTTAAGCATTTTTCACCAAGAAACCATAGCTCTATTTTGGAATCGGAGCCTCCTGATTTTTCAAAATAAGTTTTTTTAGCAATATATTTAAGATTCGCTATACTAAAACAATTGAAAATAAATTCTCCATTACATGTATGGGGGTTCTTTGGGCTGAGGAATCCATTTTTGGCATTCATTTATATCCGTGAGTGCCGCCAGGGGGCGCTTTTCAACCGTTTTTGCATTTCATCGCTTCTTTTTGGGGGAAAATAGGCGAATATTCGCCTTTTCCGTATTGCAAATCCAAATTTCAACTGGCCTAAAATGTTCAGAGTTGAAAATTAGTGTAGGCACCCATATACGACCTATTTCGATTTCATTCAATTTAATGCGGAAAAATCCGATTTTTCTTTATTAAGTCGCTAAATGAACAAATCATATTATTTTCCTCCAGAAATTCGACGTAAAAGTTATAACATGTGTAACTATAAACAAAAAGCAGGAAAATATTTTTGAAGATATTTTTGGAAGATCTATCGATTGGCATCATCAGAGTTGATTTTTTTTTCTCTCCTTTTTATTAAAAAAAAAAAAAATTATTACGCCAATCGACCGGAAATGGTCAGAAACGCTTAGAAACACAAAAATTTCCCTTTTGGGAAAAATTTTGATTTTTTTTTTTGAAATTTTTTTTTCCCAATTTTTTTTTTTTTTTGCGCCAATAGCCCGGAAATGGTCAAAACGCGTGAAAAAACACGAAAAATTTCGAAAAAAAAATTCGCACAAGGGTCCCCCCTTGAATTTTTTTTTTTCTCAAATTTTTTTTTTCAATTTTGGTTTCCAATTATACTATTTATAATACCGCACATCAAGCACTACTCCCGAGTTTAGCTTGGCAGTGAATGTATTTCAATCGCCAAAGTCCAAAAAATGTGAAAAAAATGACGATTTTCAGGCACTATGGGGAAACATTTCATCATAACTTTCGATAGAGTGACTCAAAAATTGTCACATATAAACCGGAAATTTTTTTCCTGGTGTACTGATTTCCGTCAGCCCAGAGTGCCAACTTTCGTTATACGGATAGGGCGATAAATTTAGTCCATCGGGTAGCTGTAGTGTACCAATTTACAATTCATGGAATTTTCTCAAATTCAAATGCTCAAGTTCAAGTGGCTATGAAATGGGATTAGTGAATGCACCCAATGTCCTATCATCACAGATCATGGAACTAGATGTGTTTTATTGATTGGTAGCAGTTATGGGTCAATATGGGTCGACATAGGGACGGCGTGCCCATTTTACTGAAACAAATCGTCAAAGTTATGAGTTTTAATTAAATTTAACGGCCAATAACCAGGGAAAGAGGGGTCTCGGAGACCTGAAAATTTTTTAAATGGTATATTTTCTGACGGGATATCGACTGCTTATTGGGATGGGGCCATATTTTAAGTATACCGAGTAGCTGTAGTGTGCCAATCTATTTCATTGAATTTTCTCATATTCAGATGCTCAAGTTCAAGTGGCTATAAAATGGGATTGATGGGTCCTATCATCTTAAATGATGGCACTAGATGTAGTCTATCCACTAATAACAGTTATGGTTCGATATTTTATGCATTTATCACCATAGGTAGTACTGAACTCGGTAGTAGTGCTTGATGTGCGATGGTGTCAGTTTTTCAACGGGTTCACATTATTCTTCATATTGTGTTGTTATGGGATAAACCATCGTAAATTTTTATTTTTGGAAAAAATGTTTTTTGAAAAAATTCTATAATTTTTGAAAATATTCGGGAGTTCATGCACGGAATGCTGTAGAACAAACTTTAAATGTCATGAAGAGCGACACAAAGCAGAAGTGTCAAGATAGAGCAAAAAAGGGGACTTTATTATGAAATGTCACTATTGAGAAATACTTTTGTAGATGGTGCAAGAGCAAAAGTCAGTTTCTATAATTTACACTGACGTTTCTCTTAGGCGCATTTAGAACCACTGAGCTAAATACTAGAACCATGTTACTAACTTCCAATACACATACAGCCAACATCAATACAGTTGAATGAATATTGAACATTATTTAATAGCATGGTTCTAGTATTTAGCTCAGTGGTTCTAAATGCGCCTAAGAGAAACGTCAGTGTAAATTATAGAAACTGACTTTTGCTCTTGCACCATCTACAAAAGTATTTCTCAATAGTGACATTTCATAATAAAGTCCCCTTTTTTGCTCTATCTTGACACTTCTGCTTTGTGTCGCTCTTCATGACATTTAAAGTTTGTTCTACAGCATTCCGTGCATGAACTCCCGAATATTTTCAAAAATTATAGAATTTTTTCAAAAAACATTTTTTCCAAAAATAAAAATTTACGATGGTTTATCCCATAACAACACAATATGAAGAATAATGTGAACCCGTTGAAAAACTGACACCATCGCACATCAAGCACTACTACCGAGTTCAGTACTACCTATGGTGATAAATGCATAAAATATCGAACCATAACTGTTATTAGTGGATAGACTACATCTAGTGCCATCATTTAAGATGATAGGACCCATCAATCCCATTTTATAGCCACTTGAACTTGAGCATCTGAATATGAGAAAATTCAATGAAATAGATTGGCACACTACAGCTACTCGGTATACTTAAAATATGGCCCCATCCCAATAAGCAGTCGATATCCCGTCAGAAAATATACCATTTAAAAAATTTTCAGGTCTCCGAGACCCCTCTTTCCCTGGTTATTGGCCGTTAAATTTAATTAAAACTCATAACTTTGACGATTTGTTTCAGTAAAATGGGCACGCCGTCCCTATGTCGACCCATATTGACCCATAACTGCTACCAATCAATAAAACACATCTAGTTCCATGATCTGTGATGATAGGACATTGGGTGCATTCACTAATCCCATTTTATAGCCACTTGATTTTGAGCATTTGAATTTGAGAAAATTCCATGAATTGTAAATTGGTACACTACAGCTACCCGATGGACTAAATTTATCGCCCTATCCGTATAACGAAAGTTGGCACTCTGGGCTGACGGAAATCAGTACACCAGGAAAAAAATTTCCGGTTTTGGACAATCTATTCTATACCAGAAAAATTTGATGACCTTTTTTTTTTGCTTATTCAATCAATTTTTGATGTGCACAATGTCAGTTATGTGCACTTGGATTTTATTTTATTTGCATATTCCATATCAAATCAAAAA
>GL502316.1:50864-63690 GCA_000149185.1 Mayetiola destructor
ATTCGATTGGTTGGAGCGATTTTTTTCAAATGTCGAAACTAATTTTGATAATTCAGGAATTGGAAAATCCTAAGGATTATTTTAATTCAGTGTGATATATCGGTTTAGCCAAGCTTCCTTGCTTGTATGAAAATCCATTTTCAATCAAATTTCCTTTGTTTATATTTTTAATTGACTGAAAGCAAATTGGCTTTTTCGAATTTTCAGTGGATCGACAAAATTAAAATTCAATGATTTCGCTTTTGGTCATATTAAAATGGAATCAAAATAAATTCATTTGAAACTGGATTTATGTCCTATTCTAGAACCTTCTTGCAACTGATAATGCCTTCAGATTGAATTATTTGAGAATAATCAATGATTTCTGAATTATAGAATACTTTTGGTCGAATAGATTCCCTTCAGATGATAAAACTAATTTTGATAACTCAGAAATCGGTGGATACAAAGAATCATTTCGATTCGACGAAATGTTTTAGTCTTATCAAGCCTTCTCATTCGTACAAAAGTCCAATTTCAAATAAATTTACTTTGATTCTAATTTTAAGTCGATTGAAAGTATTCTATAAATCAGAAATTGTTGATTATTCTCAATTAAAGTTTAAATTTTAGTTTTATTTCATTTGATAAATTCCTATAATTTGCGAGAGTCTAAGCGAATTTAAATTTAGTACATTGTTGTTTGTCATTTTGTATGACGTTCATAATTGTTTTCGATTGGGCAGCACTAAAAGTGAATTGTCGGCTCTTGAAAGAGACTTCATAACTGCGTCTTGTCAAAATATATCATAAACATGTTTCGAATACTAAATGAAAAGATCGCGCCATTCTTATTTTCACTCGTTCACACTAATGATGATGAGGGCACTCATCATGTATGCTTGAGATTTGACATTCGAGAGCACATCGTACATCCACATAGGCGCATACATATTCATTTATATGACTGTTCGGTGTGTCAGAATATGGTGACAACGATCAAATTAATACTATGACATTGAACACTGTGCAACGCATATAAAGATTCAAACATATTTAATATTTACACACCATCACGAATACATTGATTCATTAGTTGTGAGTGTCGTGAAGAACTGGAATGACGGCGTCCAGTTGTATTTGAAGAAGAAAAGAAGAGAAGCAAAGAAAAAAACAATGGAGGACCGCAGACAACACCAGACTAAAAAGAAGGTATTGTGTGCGGTGTTCAGAATGCAGTGTTTTAAATATAAATTTCAATCATTTTCAATATTCCAAATTGAATCATAATTTTACCGAATATTTATTGCTGACTGTTCAATTTTCAATTGAAGTAGATAGACGATTCAATATCGGCACAAATTCAAAATAAATTTCAAATGTTTTTTGTGTTTTGAATCAACTTCTCGTTGAGCCTGTGAAAGTCTTATTCTACATTGATGACGGCGAAATTCACCTCGGTTGTCAGAAAATCTCTACTGTGAAAAAAAAGTGCAATCAATTCTTCGGTGGGAAGAACAGAGAACAACTCAAAGAGAACAGTTAATTGGGAAACGTGAATGGGGTTAAAATTGATTCAAAATTATAAATAATATTTTGAAAATTCGTCCACAACAGCTGAAATGGTTATCTTGTGAAAACAGCGAATAAATGAAGACATTGATGGATTGTTGACATAGTACATTGAAATAGTGTAATGGAAAATTTATAAATAAATTACGAGAAACTGTATATTGAATCTCTAGCCGAACGTGATTAAGAACCAGTTGTGTCTATAGTCTATAATTCAAAACGAATGTGATACAAAAGAATCTCATACTATCGAATTATCGGTTTTGTAAAGCGCTCATCGACGCACAAATCAAAAGAAACGAATTTAACGAAATTATGGACGGCATTATGGAATTGTAAAAAAATTCAATATATTCTATCGAAAGAGTCAACAATCGATTGTAGTGTCAAAATGATGGTCGACGGTGATAAGATGCCAATTTTTATTTTCATAGCGATTTCGATCGTTTATACACAAAATGTCATCGCATCCACTCACGTTTCTAATGCAAATATTAAATCAGATGAAAAAATTTCATCAACGAGTCAACATAAACATGTGTCCCGATCGACACAACATTTTTCGTCCAAGGCTACAACAACATCAGTGCCAAATTATTTTAATGTTCCAAAATCGACAACCGGAACACTTCCAATAACATCGTCTGATATATTATCACAATATTCATTGCCAAATGGCAGCTATTTTACTCATATGGCTTTTGATCGTCGCAATTCAAAAGATGCCCTGGTTATCGAATGGAAAGTATTGCTTTCTGGTCCACATCCCGGCGAATATAGAAGTGTCGAAATTGATATCGGCAATATGATTCTGCCGGACACTATGATGTCACCAAAGCAAGACTGTCTATACATTTTATCAAGAAAAAGGGTAATGCATGAAATGCAAAAATTTATAATAATATATGCGAAAGCTATTCTCAATTATTTTTCCAAATCCTTTAGATTAAAAAATTGAGAGTTGAACACTGCAGTGTATACACAAATTATTCAAGTTGCTTGGAATCGAGAGATCCTTTCTGTGGGTGGTGCTCTTTAAAGAAAAGATGCACAGTTCGGAATGCTTGCCACAAGGATACAAGTGCAAGTCGATGGCTTTCGTTGGGAACTGGACAACAATGTATCGATCTTGAAATGGTTTTACCAAACAAAATACCAATAAATCAAATGAAAAGCGTTCAGCTTGTTATTAGCACTTTACCCGAATTGCCAGCGAATGCAAAATACAAATGTGTATTTGGCAATTCAACGCACATTGATGCAAATTACATTGAAAATTGTTTAACTTGTCAATCACCAGCTATTATTAGTCAACCAATTATACTGGCCACATCTGATAACATATCGGTTTCGTTAGGTGTTCGTAGCTCTGAAACAAATAAAGACTTTGTATCACTAAGTTTGTCATTCTTTTACTGTTCACCAAAGTGACTGTACTGTTCATCAAAGCCAATGGAATTGTAATTGGTGTTTATATGATAATAAATGCATTCATAATTCAACAACATGCAGAAATACGGCCAGCGTCATAAGTCAATCATCGGTAAAAACAGATTCGAGCTTTCTATATGTATAAATAATGGTAATAAATTTATGTTATTCGTTCAATAGTCATGTTCGCACTACAAGCCGAATACCAAGAATGAACTAATTTTGCTCGCAAATCGAGTACCAAAAGAAATCCGACTCGAAATTGAGAATTTACTGCGTCCTGTGGACATTCTGGATTCCTTTGCATTGTAAACCTCGAAGATGTACATATGTCATTACCGGCACGCGTTGAAAATAAAAAATTTATTGTTTGCGAAAAGACAACATATTCATATGAAGCCGAAATAAATGAATATGAAGCACGTGTTGACATTTTATGGAATCGAATAATAAAATCCATTTTAATTTTATTTCATTTAATTTAGTTTTATTTCATTTTATTTTTGCGAGAAATTAAGTTCTAAACGAATTTAAATTTAGTACATTGTTTATGATGATGACGTTCATAATTGTTTGCGATTGGGCAATACTAAAAGTAACAACGTGTTGCCTGTCATTTCTTATTCGAACTGAAAAAATTACATGTAAGAGCTCCATCCTAACAAGATAAAACAAAGCATTTAGTTTTTACTGAATTCCAATCAACAAATAATACAATGTAGGTATCATCTTTAGAATACTTTCTCAATATTCTCCTCTTACGATTGAACAGAGAAGCCTTTTTTTCAACTGTGAAAATTTTGATGGAATAATCCATACGCTGATTTTATCTCGTTTAACAAAAATTGTTGATCAATTCATTTTTTCGTTTTTTTCGGTTTTATATTATCAAAAGTGAAAAATTAAGAACGTCATGAGTGATCGTCACCCACCAACAGTATCAAGCCTGAAAGCCGGTGGAGAACAACACTTCGGGCAAGAGAAGCGGCGAACCATTGAAATTCGGAACGCTATGACTAATATGGTCTTTTGTTGTGAAGGAATTTGTTCAATTTTTGCACCGAACGTAGAGCCCGGCATTACGAATTTTACTCTTAATTACGAAACACCATTGAATTGTTCAAGCGCCGAATCTCATTGCAAACTTCGGATTATTCCAAATGGTTCAGTGCTTCTACAAAGCTCAACACATGAGCTTGCTGAAATGGTTTCAATTGGCCGCGCCGATCGGGTGTTGGCTAATATTAAAATTGAAAACAACCGAATGTTGATCAATAATATATACCGATTCGGCTCCTTTTCGCTGGACAATAAGAACGAACATGTTGGTGTTAATTTGCCACCAACTGAAACACGGATTTGGGACAAATCAAACTTCTTACACATCGAATTGCCGCATCAACCAGTGATTATTCAATTTGAAATATCGATTGACGCTGGACTTTTTTTGTCTTTGGTTTTTTCCCTGCAATGCTGGCATTCATCCGATTCGACAGCAGTTCATTAAACAAAACATTCGTTCAAATGTTTCGATCGGTTGGCTTCAATGAAATTGTCCATATGCATGGAATTGGTGATATTTTGAAATGCTATATGGGACAACCAGGTTTGCGCGCTCAACAAGACCGAATCGAAAAATGTCGTTTAAGTTTGAATAAACCAACTCAACCGTTGGGTCAACTTGATGTTGAATCATCGGTTGCTCCACCAAGTTCAACGAGCGATTCATACAAAGCAAATGTTTTTAATGATGAAATCATTATTTCAACTTCACCCAGTGCTCCAAGCGCAATCCAAAGTTTATCGGCTGATGCAAGTTCATCTGTAGATCCAAGAGTATTGTTGAACCCAAAACGTGGTCGTGGTCGTGGTACTCCACTGTATCAACCGAAGTCATTTCAATCACCATTAGTTTTTGACAATCGACGTGAACTAACAACATCCACTCGTCATGTTCGTGGAAGTGATGTTCGTGGTCGTGATGGTTCAGTGCCAGCTACTAAGTCATGTCAGCGATTAAGTTTTGGGCGTGTACTAAACCGTGTACGGCGAGCTATTGATCTCAGCTTGAGAGAATACTCGATTTTTATATCCGAAGAAGAATCATTTTGGTGAATGATTTTTTGGCCGGTAATGTTCTTAACCAACAGAAAATAAAAAATAAGAACCAACAGATAATTAGAATACTTTTGCTGATTAAGTCAGGTTTAGTTTTGATTGAAAATTGACAAAAAACACAACAAGCAGAGGATTCATAACAAATTAAACATAATTAAATGCTCCGACAAACAAATAAAGTAGAAACACGATATAAGCAAATGGAGACTACCAATAATTACATCATAAGATCATTAAGATTGAGCATTTAACTAAATAAAACAATAAGATAAAATAATAAATGCAATTTAGCGAAATATCCAAAATTGCCTTGCCGTTTCCGATACATGCAAATCTTTCGCACCACAAAGCCTAACATACTGAATCAGAAATATGATTATTTCGATGAGTTTTATATGTTTAGATTCAAAAAGAGAAGGTGGAATTTTTAAAGCTGAATCAGTGAAATAATAGAGTGAGAAAACATTGCATTGATCAAAGCTATCACTTTGATTTATTATTTATTAGTGCCACTACTCATTTGCAATATGATGCCATTTTGCGTGTATCCAGAATCAGCTATCCATTCATATTTTATGTAGTCATTCCGATTGCTGATAGTTTTCAAAAAAAATATAAATAAAAAGTTGAATACACATCGAATATTTTATATTGACATAAGCCAGTGCTGCGATCGCCTAAAACATTAAACAGTTTCATATTTGCTAATAAGAAGACTGATTCTAAAAGTGAAAACCATTTTTTCAGTACTGATTTAATATAAAACTATGTATTACTTTTCCATCATTCAAAACTATTTTTATTTTATTTTTCAAATATTCTTCTGAACTACAATAAATTGAAATCAAAAGAAATTGTTGACTCTTAAATGGAAAAAATTGAAAAGATCCGAAAGGTTCTTTATGATTTCATTTTAAAATTTTGGGTTAATTGAAAGTAAAATGTTGTTTGGTACTTGATACTAAATGTGAATTAATTATTCAAATAAATCAAATTAATATTTTTGTTTGATGCATTCCTTATTTTATTTTATGTGAAATAAAAAGTATGCTGAGAACGTACCTTGAAAATGGGATATGGCCGAGTAACGAGTACCATGCACAACAATAGAATACAAATGTAGCTGTGTCTATGACATAAACTAGGCTCATTCTATTCATTTGGTTGACAGTAGCATACAAAATGCATTTGTTTACATGTTGGTGTTTATCCTAAACCGTTTTTCTGGTTTATTTTATTCCATAAGCTTGTTTAGGAATTTAAATTAAATTCAGTTTGATTCTATTTTTAAATCGACCAAAAGTATTCTATAACTCAGAAATCGCTGATTATTCTCAATTGATTCGATCTGGAGGCAAGAATCAGTTTGCGCGGTTTATAAATCACAGCTGCGACCCTAACTGCATAGTTGATAAATGGCAAGTCAATGGACTCACATGCATGGGAATATTCGCAAAAAAAAATATTCCACAAGGAGATGAAATCACATATGATTACCGCCTTGAAACGTATGGGTGAGTACGTTTACGATAACAGTCATAGTAAGTATTAATGAATCAATTGATTTTGTGTATTTTCAGTGATTATAACCAAATATGCCATTGCGGTGCCATAAACTGCAAAGGTTTAATTGGCAAAAATGATCAAACGCCAAGTGAAGAGGAACATCATGTTGATCAACCTGTTGAAACATCAAGTAGTGCAACTGATTCGGACTTATTTTGCTCGCCTAAATAAAGAGTTTTGGTCTAGTTCTTAAATTTTATAAATTTTTATACAAAATTTTATCCTATTTTATATTTAAAATGTTTCTCCTTTTTTTAATTAAAGTTTTGTTCACATGCCAATTTTTACACGCAGTTAGACCGTTCATATTCGAATGCAGGTTTATTCGGATTACATGATGGTAATTCAATATCAGGTAAAACCTGGACTAAATGAAACAGAATGGTATTCCCCTCATTGTTTCGGTTGCGATTTTTGTTCTTTGAAAAAAAAAAGAATTGAAATGCGAAATTCGTATAATTGAATTGCTTTAACAAAAAAAAAAAAAAAAAATGCTCACTGACCTGATATGATGTATGCAATCCGAGTCCAAAATATTTTCTAAACTGAGATTTTATAATGGGAAAAATGAGTAAAGCAAACACTGCTTAAATATTTGTCTACGCAATGGTATACAAGCAGCAATAAACATGAATTCAAAATTATGCACTGATGAAAAAATGAAATTTTATATCGAATTCAATGCGATTGTTTTCGAATATTTGAAGAGAAAAGAAAAAAAACGCTGCTGCTATATTCAAACTGAATTGCGGTCCTGTAAGTTTTGCTGTGTGCTACGCAATGTTCATCATGCATATTAATTTGCTTTTTTTCTCTGAAACAGTTCGACGATGTGAAAAATGACACCAAGCTCGAAACAGTCTTCCGTACATACACAGAAAATAAAACAAAACCAAAAAAAATGTCTACAGCATCAGATTTATTGGAACAAATGAAAGATTTGGATCAATTTGACGTGAGTGTATCAACAAACATTTTAAACACCACAGACAAAAGCACGATATCAACCGAAGAATCGAAATCAGAATTTTCAAGCAGTTCAGATTCCAGTGATGGCGAAGTAGAAGAAATAAAAACTAGAAAACGTAAAATTCCAACTGGAATATTTACCAATCCAAAAAAGAAAAAGAAGTTTTAATGTGATGAAATTTCTTTTTGTGATACGTTCGAATAAACGATAAATGAATTTTTAAATAAATACTGATTTTTAGCTGAGAATCTTGTAGGACCATACGATTTTTTTTATGACAAAGAGATGCGATTTTCAAATGTCAAATCTTGTAAGACCGCAATATTTTATTCCAACAAGATTTTCAGTATTACATAGAAACTGAGGCAGCTGAGCAAGTTCTCGTATCATTATTATTATAGCTGACTGATTCGTTATGACTGTATTTCTTATAATTGAAATTTGAATTGAAAATAAACGACTATACGTCAAATATCTGTTCACTTGTACAAATCCTACAATTCTAAAGATTGTAAATCTTGTGAGAGCACAATATTACAATCATACAAGATTTTCAGCTTTACTCAAAAACTGAATCAGCCAGGATACGTTCCCGAGTTTCTTGACAGTTTTATGTATTTTCAAATCAATTTACTCCCCTGAATTATTAATCAACGATTATACTTCAAAAATCTGCTCATTCATCAAAATCTTCTAAGATTATTAAGATTGTAAATCTTGTGAGAGCACAATATTTCAGTTATACAAGATTTTTGGAATTATCCAAAAACTCCTCCAGATCGGGGTTTCGGGTCGGTTAAAGTCCAATCGAGATCGGGTTCGGGTAGGGATCGGTAAACGATTCATACTATCGGTTCGGGATCGAAAAGCAAAATTGCACCCGATAGAGAACTCTATTATGTAGTACCATTGCAATATTATTTGAAAAGTGATATACCAACGATGCAACAAATCATTATCTGAATTAAAATAAAATTGTATTTTTTGAAGAACTGTGGTTACTCATCATTTAATTATTTGAAAATAATGAAACTTATGGACAAAATGAAAACGAATTGATTTGTGTCAGATCAAAAAGAAAACAGAACTGTTCATCAGAGTCAATCGAAAAACGTCATTTGATATAGTATCCACAAGGAGAGATGAGTCAAGTGAGTTCACACTCTCCCAATGTCAATATGTGTAGAATGCATTGGATTGAATTGTTTGGAATATTCCCTTCGGTTCACATTGACACTGTAAATCGAAGATTCACACGCAGATCAGTGTGACATCTACCGGTTTTTTTTACTGTGTATCAGTATTACAATATTACGTGGCTGAGTATTTTACATACATTAAGAGCGGCACTAATTTAAGCTGTCAAACCGCCATTTGTGCTTTTTTTTGTGCATTACAAAATTTAATAAATATTTGGCGATTATTATTGTTGAACATAGGAACGTTAAATAAAACATATATAAAACATGCAACATTTAAATTCATCGAATAATAAAAGGGACAATTTGGAGCCTCCACCGTAAGTATTCTGTGTCAACAGAAATAAAACAAACAAAATTCAAAATGGAAAAATCAATGACAACTGGTTGAATGACAACTGGTAAGATGTAAGATGACATGAAAATCATGCATCATTTTTGCATCCAACCAGTTGTCATTCAAGCAATGTGTTCACGGTTCACGATGACTGCAAACAATGGACTGACCGAAAATTAATATTATTACAGGAGATTTGATTTGAGTTTGATTGTTTGTTGCTGATATTTTCATTGTCGTCATATAGTTGCTTCTATACCCTTATTTGCCTTATTTTTTTCTGATTAATTTACACAAATTCGGGCGACGGCTTCGAGTTATTCACACAAAAGTGCAAATGTTGATAGTACCAATGATGTGACAAACGTGTCCGACATAAGTAAGCGAAGGATAAAGAAAAAAATTTAGAAACTTGAGAAACAATGCATCAGAAGTGGCCAGTTTTCGGGTCTGCGTAGTCATAACACAATATATTCGGTATATTCATACTTACTGAATATATGCTGATTTTGCACAACAACTCAATCGAAATGATTGTGAAATGGCGAAACAAAACAAAGAAAAAGGAATGAATTCAACACTAACATTTGAGCATTTGAGACGAAACATTGCACCACCAAACGTAAAACTCTGGATTCATTTATATTCCCTGACCCATTGGACTGTTGCCACGTTGAAAATGATGATGATGATGATGATAATACTTTGGATATTGGAAAAGTCCGTACGAATAGGTTACACGCGGAGTAAGCAGCATTGACGGCCATTAATTCTTTTATTGCAATAGTTGAAATGTATATTGAAATCGGCATTTGATCCAGGGCTTAAAATAAGGATTTGGTCCAACTACCGAAATATATTTCGCAGTTACCGAAATTTTATTTTTGGTCAAGAAATGCTAAATTTTGAATCTTTTCCAAAATGAAATGTATTCATATTCATAATAATAGATTGAAGTAATTATCAAATATGAATTTAAAATTCAAAGATCGTATTTCCTGAGTCATCAGTGCTATCGTCATCACCATCATCATCGTCTTCGTTATCTTTGCACCCAAGCGCTTCCGAGAAAATTCCGTTGAAAAAATTCAGTTTGCAAAAATCCGAAATTTGGGATGCAATTTCCCAATTTTGGGATGCAATTTCCCAATTTTGGAATGCAATTTCCCAAACTTAGATTGCAAAATCCCAAAACTGGATTGCAAAATCAGACCTCCAGTATTCATCTGTTGGCACTGTATATATGAAATGAAACTGCAATAAACATAAAGACATAAGTCTTTGTTCGTGAAATGTCAAAACTGAACAAAAAAAAGGCTGCGTACTTGCAAAGTACTTTGTAGAGCAGAAAAATCGTCGAATACTTCTTTGTTGCTATTTAATTTTGATAAAAATGGTTTTTATTTTATTTTTATTTTTCAAATCTCCAACTACCGAAAACCGAATTGCCAACTACCGAAATGAAATGCCAACTACCGGTTTTGTGCGCAAATCCGGCTTATTTTAAGGCCTGATTTGATCCCTGAATCGCCGCGACTGCCGAAAGACATATCAAAAATATTATTCAATCCCTATCAGGCTTATATGCGCTTGTGTGACACACAATAGTTGTATGAGATATATACCATTAAAAATCTACCGCTACCGTGACAGGGAAATTACCATGAAGCAACGCAGCGTTACGGCAAGCGTTAGAATGAGCTCATTAGTGGGGAAATCGATTCAGACTTTTTCTTTGGAATGTTAAACGTAAAAATATTTTACTGGAAATTGATCGATCGTTGAATGAGTTAGACCTAGGCTCGGAGGAAAATAGCAATGAAATGACTATCGGTGGTACTCTAGCTGGTACTATTGACCTAGCTATCAACAATATTGTTAGTGAAGAACCAATCCTTCTTGGTGAAAACCTAGTTGAAAGCCGAGGTAAAAAAAATGACGGTAAATGTGATTGTGAAAACGAGGGTAAAAGTGATGAAGGCATTGAACCTTTCGAATTGCACGAAATATGCAATGAGTCAGTTTTACAACAAGTCGCAAATCAACGAGAAAACCAATTACAAGAAATAAAAACGATTGTGATTGATGACGATTTGACATTTTTCGTTAGCCCAGACGGTTTTGCGAAGCCATTGCAAACAACTGATAATTGTTGCGTTAAGCAAGAAAACGATTTGTTATCCGGTGACATCCCATATTACAACAAGGTTTATAAAAAGCTTAACGCCAATAAGCCAGAAAACCAATAAGCCGAAATTACAATTTTTCAATGTATTGAAGTGTCTCTCAGACCTTCACGTAAGCATGAGAAATGAGTGCAATGCCGAACGTTTTGTATGCTAAACGTTAGCTTTTACGTTCGGAGATGCGTGCGTAAATACACAAAATGTTATTGCGCAAGCAAATAAACATGCCGTATGCAAGCATATGCGATATTTTTATACCAGCATACGGCAGCATAGCGCATATTCTCATGCTTACGTGAAGGTCTGGTGTCTCTATCTTGACAGGGGTCCACCGGGTCCACCCAATGAAGATAGTTTCTATGACCAAGTCATATTATTTTTTGATGTAAGTCACATTCTTTGAACAATTTATGGGTCTATCTCCACTTCTTCACACATATCCCATACAAAGCTTCACTTTTCAGGGGTGTCAAAAATTGCAAAAACTCAAATTTATGCATTTTCTGAGTCCAGAAAATCGCTTATGTTATCTGTCTGACTATGTTTGTAATACAAACAATGAGAGAATTTGGGTATCAGAGAGAGAGAGGAGAGAAAGAGAGAGAAAGATAAATGGACGAAATAGTGAATAAGAAATGAATTGCGGAGAAATACAAATTTTATTAACATATTCACGCCTGAAATAAATTTTGAAATATTATGCGAGCGAGATAAAGGCAACATGCAAAACAGCACACCGACTTTTCGGATGTTGAGGCTAAAATGATAAACTATTATTATTATTTATTATTGATTTTATTAAAAACTTTCTAACGCAATTTAAAATTCGAACTGAATTCCACCGTGCTGTGGCTGGTGTCATTCTGTGTACACCAAATTTTAGCCGAATAAATACGCTCCAAAGTTTGAAATTCAATATTTCCTTTCTTTCCGTTTACCATTGAGCGCATTGCCACTTCTTTGATTTCTATCGACAACAGCCATACCAAAGCAAATGAAAGCTCAAAAGTACCGACGGCCAAAAATCAGTGATAATTTTCCCATAAAACAGAACATAAATAAGCGCTGCTTCGAATGAAATACATGATCATTAATTGCGTAATAAAATATTGTGGAGAAACGAGTTCAGGAGACAACGGCAAATAAATATGGAGCGCCTTTTATTAGCCCACGAACTGAATTTTTATTTTTATTTTTTTTCGATTTGGATTTCTTCGGTTGCATTTAAAACCGTATAATTATCGGGAGGAATTGATTTCGTGATTCACACAATTTTTTGTGTCGTTTTGAAAGGTCCATAATGATAACAAAAAGGAATCAATTTTGTCGTCTCTGGTCTCTGTGCGTTGGCCGCAAATTGTTTAACAATATTTTTATCAACGAAAATTGTGAATTGAAGTTTTTTATCTTATTTATTGGGCCCGATTCAATTCGAAATAATGTAAATCTGTTTTTTTTTTTCGTTTTT
>GL502317.1:24986-50624 GCA_000149185.1 Mayetiola destructor
AAAATCTCAAAATATTGGTAACAGAATCACAGATGAGGAACGCGGAGCATTAATCCGTAATAGATTAAAGTCCCGTATTCATGAACTTGGACAATGAGGTTTTGATTGATGGGAAAATCGAAGAAATAAAATATTATTTTTTCCAATTCATGAATAGTTATCGTCTTTTTATACATATAAAACTTATCCAAGCCTGTGCTTTCGAATTCAGAAATGCTACAGTATTAACGACACCTGAGGCGGCCTGAGGAGTCTTGCCTGAGGAGTCGTACGTAAGAAGGCTTGCCTGAGGAGTCATGACTAAGAAGGCTTGCCTGAGGAGTCGTGCCTAAGGAAGCTTGCCTGAGGAGTCGTGCCTAAGAAGGCTTGCCTAAGGATTGCCCGCATAATGCAGAATAATGGTAAAATGACTCCGATAATCGATCTTTAACGATAAAAGAACTTTTTCTTCGGACGACTTCATTCTTCCTAGTGTTTAAAATACATCAAAAATTTTTCATTTCACTGTTGTCTGTGTTGAAGATTTAACAAACATATGTAAATAGAATCACGCAAATTATTTGTGTTTCTTCTGGTTTCTTGCTTCTTGCCTTATGAAAAGCGGGATCCAAAAAAGTCATTGATGAACTATGTTTGAACATTTCTTGAATTTGCCTAATTCAAAGATCTTTTTGTTTGCGGAAAATTGAGGTGTCTCGAAAACTCTACAAAAGTTCTTGTTTTGCCGAATGCAATGTTAGAATACCAATTTCGAATGTCAAATCATTATTTTGCCGCTTTTATTTTGAATTTCGCTATTTTCACCGAACTTTTCATCTTTCACTGCACACAAGAGTCCACTATTCTGGACAGTTTGCGCAAGAGCTCATAATAGTCAATAATAGTTGTGAAAATGAGAAACGAATTGTTTTTGAAATTTTATTCCGTATGATATTTTTCTTTAATTCAGTTTTATTTATTATTTATATATTCGAAAATAAAGAAGTATTCAGAAGTATTAAGGAATTTACGAGGGGCTTAGCTCGAATATTCTCTTTTTGGAATAATCAGCCATCTTTATTGTGCTTTATTTTTGCGATTTTCTCGTGCGAATGGTGGTGGTGGTGGCGGTGGTGGTGGTGTTGGTGGTGGTGGTGTTGGTGGTGATGGTGTCGGTGGTGATGGTGTTGGTGACGTTGAAGGTGATGATGCTGGAACAGAATCAGAGCCATCCGCACCACTTGCGACGGATGTTACTGTAGCCACATCTTTTTTATTAGCTCGAGCCAATGTACCAAGCAGTTTTGTGAACTTGGTAATATTTTCTTTCATTTCGTCATTGGCTAGATCGCACATATGCGATTCACATATTTCCGAAACCATTGGTGGTATGTCCCTTGTATATTGGCCGCAATTCATACATAGCCATAAATGGGAGGCCATGTTGAAACAACTTCGATAATTGTGATAATTCTTTTCTTGAGGAATCGAGTTGAAACAAAATCTGAATGAATGAAACAAAAAATTGGAAGAAAAATATATTATTTTACAATTCGAATTGTTGCCAAAACGATTCGAAAGTAAAAAAAAACAGTTGAACCATCCCGAATCGAAAATAAATATATAAAAAACAAAAAAAATATTTTCATCTACAAATCCGAGGCCCGATTTTTTTTTTCAATTGCGTTAATTTAAAATAGTTAAAAATTTCAGAAAATTTGACAAAGTGTATTACCTTCAATATTTAGTTTGAAGTAGTTTTCAACAGCACGGAAAAGAACGTTGGTAAAAATTAATTTGATGATGTTGTATAATTTATTCGATCTGAATAGTGTTGAATAGTTATTAAAGGCTCAGCAGACCAGATTCAAGCCAGTTGAAATGAACGTTTGAAGTGTGGTAAAGTGACAAGCGCGAAAGCAAACAAAATCGTTTTGGCGCTTCTTCAAATTGTCATCGACGCACGCTAACACAATGCGATCAATACACTTGAACAACACTGACTACATACAACTGCATGCGAGTGTATTACAATAAATCAGTTTGATTTAGCGGTTTTTGTCGATGACGATTTGAAGAAGGGCCAAAACGATTTCGCATTGCTTTAGCGCTTGTCACTTTATCACACTTCGAAATGATTTTTATCAACGTTCTTTTCCGTGCTCTTGGAAACTACTCCAAACTATTTAAGGTAACAGATTTTCTCAAATTTTCTGAAATTTTGAACCAATTTGGATTAACGCAAATGAAAAACAAATCCTCGGATTCGTTGATTAAAATATTTTTTTTTCGTCTTTTATATTTATATTTCTGATTCGAGATTGTTCAACCCTGTTTTTGAAACTTCGAATCGTTTAAGTGACAGTTCGAATGAAAAGATAATGTGTGTTTCTTGCAATTTTTTGTTAAATTCATTCAGATTGCTGTGGGTATTTTGTTTCAACTTGATTCCCGAAGAAGAGAATGATCGCGAATCACCAAGTTGTTCCAACGTGGCCTAATATCTGTGTGTTTGCATGGATTGCGGCCAATATTTGAAAGGTATAGTCATTTGCAATAAGATCTGTGTCGGTCAAAGTGGCCCTGCAATGTAATCTAAATGTGAATACAATGAAGACCGACACAGATCTTATTGCAAATGACTATACATCTCCTTGGTTAATCCAGGTTAATCGGAGTATGCGAAACGGCTTCATGCAATTTGGTTCCAGCACAACCATGTGAAATCACAATGGACATAGTAGTTTTTTCAAATGCCGCGATGGATATGATCACGTCTGACCTGAAACTGCCTGAAACATAACTTTGATGGTGTGCAGAAAACTATTTGCAGTAACTTAGCCATTGATTAATTATTTACTAGACCAAACTTTGTGCACGGACACGAAAATCACAAGCAGACATATGTGTCAAAAGTAGTCAGACTTATTTAACACTGAAATCTCAAAACATTGAAAACCACAATTCGACAATTGAACATTTTTGATTTTTTCCTTATGACTTATAACGTTGAAATAAATCTATTACCAACATGAATTCGGATTCGGATTTTTCAATGTTTTTAGGCTCTATATTCTTAAAATAATCAATCAACTACTGAGTAAAAATGTAGCCGAAAAAAAATCCGGTCATGGTATCTGATGGTATCGTTCAAATAATATTCTTTTTTGATATTTTTTCTCAAATTTTGAACGAAATCTATGATCCGGATATGAGTCCGGATCGGAAGATTGATGACTCTATAGAACAGTATTGAGCCAATACTATTGACCTCCTTTGAAATAGTCTATTCAAATTCAGATCAAAATACTGTCAGGAAAAGAAATTTTCTCTGAAATTTTATCTGAAACTTTCAACGAAATTCTATGTCAAATGAGTTAGAACTTTCAGCTGTTTGACGACATCAAAACACTGATTATGTTGTACGTTTGTTGAGATATCCTAAACTGTCCACAGCACCTAATATTTCAATTTGCTGTCAATCAACTTACTGACTGAGCCTAATTGGTCCAACACAGCATATATGATTTTACCAGAAGAATCCGATATGGGTAAATGACTCGGATTTTTTTCCAAAATAATGCTATCGCTTTCAAAAATGTGATTGAACGGACGAATGTCATGATAATCAGCACTGTACATTTTAGCAATTCTCTCGTGAAGTGATGTTCTGCTGCCACTGGGAACACATTTGTTTCTTGAATACAATTCGATAAAATTGTTGACATGATTCGATTAGCTGTTTTCGGATGCTTTACTTTGAAAAAATTCCAACGGCCGGCAGCAAATTATTTTTCGCAAGTCGAGGGAAAACAAGCGTTAGTATTTGAAGCGTTAGGATTTGAGTCATCATTTTTCGGATAAAAAAAAAATAGCTTCGAGATTCGGACTGTGAATCGATTTATGTGTGAAAAATAATGTGTTATGGTCTCTGCTTCCTTCCTCTTTATACTTCATTACAGCCAATGCATGTTTTAAAACATGAATACTTGAATCTGAAAAATTATCCCAAATATACGTAATTTAGAAGAAAGTATTTTGGATTTATGGTTTGTTTGATCGTAACGTAAATATTTTTTGTTTCATTCAAATGAACAACAACAATATCATTTGAACGATGAACCATTTCTCCTTTTGATTAAGACCTCGCTCTGTTCGCTTGGGTGGTACGTGCAGCATGAAATAATCGTATATGTATAATGCATAAGGCAATATGATCCTCTCAGATCCCTTGGCAAGCGAAAAAAAAGCAAAAAACAATAAAACAAAGAGAATCAAAAAATGTAATTGAGATCGACTTCTTCACAAATCAAATACAGAAGCAAATGAAAAATCAAGAATTCATGTGAATGTTTAATAATCTCATTCTTTTTATTTATCATGATTCAATGACAAATAAAATTCAGTATTGACTTAACGTCTCAATTAGAAATCCGGAAAGCTGCTATTTTACCGAATCCAGCAATATCTAAAATGCCAACAAATCCACAGGAAAAGCGGTATTCTGTTGCTTTGTTAATGACGTCGATTATTTTTTGGATTAGAAGTCCATAGAGTCTTTTTGCGAAATTATCTTTGGACTTTTCTGCTAACTCTCGGCTTAATGGAATTCTGCAAAAGTTATAATTAACTTTTAGAGTAGTCCGATATTTCTATTAAATCAACTCACGATATATTTGATCCATTCACAAAGATTTCTCGTGCTGAAAGATTCATTCGGAGCACTTCAGGATCGATTGGAAGCAGCTTCGCTACGTGGTCGCATATTATTTCAGAGTCATTTTTAATTTACACACAACCGTCTGCACATTCGAAACTGATGTTCTCAAGATTAAGACGGTACAAATATGTCCACTATGCGACACAAAATGGTTCGTTTATGCTTTTTCTCTACGCCACGAGCTCTCGCTTGACGCTGTACTTCATTTATTAAAGTTACGCAAAAACGACCAAAAATATCAAAATAAGATCATCGCATTTCATAACAATTATGGAAAAGTAATCACCGAGTAAATGTTTTCGCTCTATTCCGAACTGGCGACCGCCGATGACGATTTATTACTGAATAACGCAAATACCATCGATACTCTTTATATTATATAACTTATTTGTATGCGTCCCGAATGAGCGGTGCAAATATGTCTACTATACAACACAAAATTGTTCGTTTTTGCCATTCTATGCGCGACGAGATTACAAAAAAAAAAAATTCATAATTTTTTACAAAAGCGACCGAAAAATAAATGAATAAGATTTCAACCAATTTCAGTTCAAAGATTATCACAAAAAGTTTCAGAAATAATAATGAAGGATATGAAATGAAACGACATAAAATATTTGTATTAAATGTTAGACAAAAAAATATCGGACGATGAATGCTCCATAAGAAAATTTTTTTGTCGCTAGATGATATCTATCTTGTCTGAAGAGTAATATTGCCTGAGGAGTAATATTGCCTGAGGAGTAATTTTACTAGCAGAGACATTTTAACCACAGAGTCATTGTTCACTGCATTCTTAGGCATTCATGTAAATATCCATTATATATGCATAATGAAAAAATTTATGCGATATGAAATAACGGAAAACATTTGTGTTGCATGCGTTCAGAATGATTGCAAACCAAACACTCAAATACAAAAGCAACTGGAAAAACAAACATTCACGTGTCTGTTGAATAACCTTATTCTTTTTATTAATCATGATCAATCATTGGAACAAATGAAGTAAATTATTAGGATCCATAAATTTTCGAAGCTTTTGACTCAAACAAGATTTTTTGAAATGACGCTCTATTTTCTACGAGTTTATGGAGCTTAGTACGATTATTATCCTCAGAGATGAACGCTGACACAAATTTGTCCAGTACAGCGGACATTTGTGTACATTAAATGACTCCTCAGGCAAAACATAATTCTTTTCAGTGTTGCACACTGTTGCATATTCTTACTGAATAGTCTCTATTCCAAACAGTCTGATAAAGCAATTTATTGACCAGGAATGGCAAAATTACCAGTAATGGCAACATTTCCAAAAATACCAAAGTGACCAAAAATTACCGAAAATACAAAAATGACCTGGAATAGAAAAAAAATAAATCGTACTTCTGGTCATTTCAGTATTTTTGAACATTTTGATATTTCTGGTGACCAGCCATGACCAGCATGGAAAAATTGAATATCAGTTTAATCAAATGAAATATTCGAACTGGAATCATGTTATACCATCAAAAAAATATGAAAAGTGAACTCTTTGTTTGTCGCTAAATAAATCAATCTGGAATTGTGAATTCAACACCAAACGAGTCGCACTGTTTATTGTTGTTGGTCGACCAAATGTTTGATCTTAACGTAAATATTTTTTGTTTCATTCAAATGAACAACAACAATATCATTTGAACGATGAACCATTTCTCCTTTTGATTAAGACCTCGCTCTGTTCGCTTGGGTGGTACGTGCAGCATGAAATAATCGTATATGTATAATGCATAAGGCAATATGATCCTCTCAGATCCCTTGGCAAGCGAAAAAAAGACAAAAAACAATAAAACAAAGAGAATACAAAAAATGTAATTGAGATCGACTTCTCACAAATCAAATACAGAAGCAAATGAAAAATCAAGAATTCATGTGAATGTTTAATAATCTCATTCTTTTTATTTATCATGATTCAATGACAAATAAAATTCAGTATTGACTTAACGTCTCAATTAGAAATCCGGAAAGCTGCTATTTTACCGAATCCAGCAATATCTAAAATGCCAACAAATCCACAGGAAAAGCGGTATTCTGTTGCTTTGTTAATGACGTCGATTATTTTTTGGATTAGAAGTCCATAGAGTCTTTTTGCGAAATTATCTTTGGACTTTTCTGCTAACTCTCGGCTTAATGGAATTCTGCAAAAGTTATAATTAACTTTTAGAGTAGTCCGATATTTCTATTAAATCAACTCACGATATATTTGATCCATTCACAAAGATTTCTCGTGCTGAAAGATTCATTCGGAGCACTTCAGGATCGATTGGAAGCAGCTTCGCTACGTGGTCGCATATTATTTCAGAGTCATTTTTAATTTACACACAACCGTCTGCACATTCGAAACTGATGTTCTCAAGATTAAGACGGTACAAATATGTCCACTATGCGACACAAAATGGTTCGTTTATGCTTTTTCTCTACGCCACGAGCTCTCGCTTGACGCTGTACTTCATTTATTAAAGTTACGCAAAAACGACCAAAAATATCAAAATAAGATCATCGCATTTCATAACAATTATGGAAAAGTAATCACCGAGTAAATGTTTTCGCTCTATTCCGAACTGGCGACCGCCGATGACGATTTATTACTGAATAACGCAAATACCATCGATACTCTTTATATTATATAACTTATTTGTATGCGTCCCGAATGAGCGGTGCAAATATGTCTACTATACAACACAAAATTGTTCGTTTTTGCCATTCTATGCGCGACGAGATTACAAAAAAAAAAATTCATAATTTTTTACAAAAGCGACCGAAAAATAAATGAATAAGATTTCAACCAATTTCAGTTCAAAGATTATCACAAAAAGTTTCAGAAATAATAATGAAGGATATGAAATGAAACGACATAAAATATTTGTATTAAATGTTAGACAAAAAAATATCGGACGATGAATGCTCCATAAGAAAATTTTTTTGTCGCTAGATGATATCTATCTTGTCTGAAGAGTAATATTGCCTGAGGAGTAATATTGCCTGAGGAGTAATTTTACTAGCAGAGACATTTTAACCACAGAGTCATTGTTCACTGCATTCTTAGGCATTCATGTAAATATCCATTATATATGCATAATGAAAAAATTTATGCGATATGAAATAACGGAAAACATTTGTGTTGCATGCGTTCAGAATGATTGCAAACCAAACACTCAAGTATTTGTGAGTATTTGTCAGATCAGGATAGGTTGCTCAAAGACTTCGATGATAGTTTTAGCTATTAAATCTCTTGTTTCGCCAAGTTTGATGAATGTTTGACGTTATTCGACTTGTTAACTGAAAAGAAACATCATAAATGTCTATAAACTTTGTCAGAATAGTTTGAACTCGGCGTTTGTTTGACATAATCTTGTACGCTGATATCCATTGATGCCAGCAGATGCCAGTTTCCCCTTTATTATGCTCCCGTTTCTTTAGTGTTGACGTTCTTAATGTGAATGTGTTGAGTGTAGGGAGTTATGCGAAACATCGATGCGATACTTGCGATGGTATAAAAGAAGTCGCAACCGTTACAAAATATTTCTATTCGGTGGTGAGCTCTTTCAGTGATTAGTTCTACTTTAAAGGAGGAAATTTTCATTTCACTTTCAAACCGTTTCAAATAAAGTTGAGAAGTTCCATTCGATTGTGAGGTGATTTGGTCATAAGACGTAAGTTTTTAATTTTTATTGATCATTATTGAAGAGCATAGCTAGATCGGCTAGAATATATTGATTATAAATCGTTTAAAACCAGTTTTAAATTAATTTGGAAAAAGTTGTGTGTTTTTTTTTAAATTTATCGTTAATTGTGTTGTGTGAAGGGCTAGTATCATTAAATTTTAGTTTTGTCCACATCGTAACCGAATTCCAACAATGATTTTCAAAATTATGAACGATGAAAATAAAGAGATTTAGAACGCGACAATTATTGGCGCCATTAATTATCAAATTAAATTCCGTTTTGAATCGCCTCGTGTGCATTTCTATCATTTTCTTATAATGCAGAATAATACCAAACATCAATCCAATGATTTAATTTGTGTTTGAAAAGTAAATAGCTAAACAGAGAGAAGCCAAGTCATTCACGAATAAATTTTGTTTCTTTCGAAAATGGAAAATGACGATTGAAAAAGAAGTCTTTAGGCATTTAGAACAGCTTAAATCGTTTCCACTGACCGAGTTTCTCATTTAATCGCGATCAGATTTCTTATTTTTGTCAATTTGGCGATAAACATGCGTACAGTCGCACGAAGTGGCTCACTTTCATTCTTTTTATCTTAAATGAAGATACGCTTACAGTTACACCAAGCCAATCCATGCATATTTGAAAGTTTCTTATCGAAATTCTTTTGGATATTTCTTATCGAAAAACGAGCGGTTCCTTATTCTAATGGAAAACTGAAATATTTTGTTGATTTGTTGTTTATAGGAACAAAAAATGTCTTCACCACTAAAACGAAAAACGGAAGACCTAGATTTGTCGGCTGAGCAAAAAACTAAAATCATTGAAACGAAAAAATTGTTGCCTCGGGCATCAATACACACTTTGGCAAGGATTTTGAACATTGAGAACAGTAAAGTTGTTGCGCAAGTCTTATCAGAAAAGCGAGATTCACCGAAAAAACACAAAAAAAACACTGATGAAATGAAAAAGAAAATTGAAAAAGACGATGAAGACAGCTGTTCATCATCCGGCCTCAGTTTCAACACTTTGGAAGATGCGCACAAGCATGCGCCATCCACATCTGGTGCAAAAACAAACAATGTTTGCTTATCGACAAGTAATATTTATGAATATTCTAAATATACATTTGCAATTGAAAAAAATAATAATAATTGTATGTTGATTATTTAGAAGATGACCAAGGCGAATTCGGTTCTCTCCGACGCAAGCTTTTAGATGCAGCCAACAACTTGGTAGAGTGGACTGAAATATTTGTAGAAAGCGCCGAGGCTCAAGTTGCGGAAGTCCAAAAAGACAATGCCAAATTTAACTTCAAAAATTTTTGTATAATTTGCGGACAAGCATCAATGCTTGAAATTCAAGAACTATCCTTTTGTAGTGCAAAATGTGGCTCCATTGCAGCAGACCGCATGAAACGCGCGTCTGGAAGCAAAAAATAATTTCATTTTAATCAGAGAAGGCGATGTAAGGTATACAAGAATCTGATAACCGTGACACGATCCCTTACATCACTCTCTATTATAATGATGATACATAAGTGATGACATATGATTGACATAACGATGAAAAGCAATAAATAATTTTTTTTCGATTACATGAAATAAATGGTTTTCTCTTTTTCACGCTTGTTATCGCTTTTACATTTATTGATTGAAAATCAAATCCAGGCAATTTTTCAAAATTCGTCGAAATTAGACTGTTTGAAATCGCACGGACAAAACAATGAAAATTATTATGGTTTGTAAATACTTATGTTGGCATGAGTCCACTGAATTGAATCTAAATGTCACACACAGACTGACCCAGAGGAAATCAGCTGCAATGTGAATTAATTGTGAATTCAACACCAAAAGAGTCGCACGAATTTAGTTCCAGATTAATAAGCGCATACCAAATTTATTTTGAGCCATAATGAAGCGGGATATTGTGATTCAGATTGTATCTGTCACTGATGATGAAAATTTACTCCATTCCAGGATTTCACAAAACACTGAGCTCGTGCATTTCCAATCATGGAAACTAGAGGACACATTGGTACTCATCACGATAGAATACATACTTGAAATGGAAACCGTTTTGCATTCAACCTGAGACTCTTGAAACAGCATATCAAATTCGATCAATATAAAAGTAATTCGTCATTCGCATTACATTTTTCTTTTTCTGGTTTCAAAATCAATAACAAAACTTCCCTTCGAATCCGCCTTAATCATATTAATTTTGTTGATTTAATTGGAATATTCGTTTTGCCTGAGGAGTCGATGAATTATTTTTTATTTTGACTTCAGATTTGTTTGTATGACAAAAACATCCTTCGGAAGATCGATAATCAACTTCTTCAAAGATCAAATACAAAAGCAACTGGAAAAACAAACATTCACGTGTCTGTTGAATAACCTTATTCTTTTTATTAATCATGATCAATCATTGGAACAAATGAAGTAAATTATTAGGATCCATAAATTTTCGAAGCTTTTGACTCAAACAAGATTTTTTGAAATGACGCTCTATTTTCTACGAGTTTATGGAGCTTAGTACGATTATTATCCTCAGAGATGAACGCTGACACAAATTTGTCCAGTACAGCGGACATTTGTGTACATTAAATGACTCCTCAGGCAAAACATAATTCTTTTCAGTGTTGCACACTGTTGCATATTCTTACTGAATAGTCTCTATTCCAAACAGTCTGATAAAGCAATTTATTGACCAGGAATGGCAAAATTACCAGTAATGGCAACATTTCCAAAAATACCAAAGTGACCAAAAATTACCGAAAATACAAAAATGACCTGGAATAGAAAAAAAATAAATCGTACTTCTGGTCATTTCAGTATTTTTGAACATTTTGATATTTCTGGTGACCAGCCATGACCAGCATGGAAAAATTGAATATCAGTTTAATCAAATGAAATATTCGAACTGGAATCATGTTATACCATCAAAAAAATATGAAAAGTGAACTCTTTGTTTGTCGCTAAATAAATCAATCTGGAATTGTGAATTCAACACCAAACGAGTCGCACTGTTTATTGTTGTTGGTCGACCAAATGTTTGATCTTAACGTAAATAT
The DNA here is from genome assembly GCA_000149185.1 of Mayetiola destructor. Lineage (NCBI taxonomy): Eukaryota > Metazoa > Arthropoda > Insecta > Diptera > Cecidomyiidae > Mayetiola > Mayetiola destructor. Next base: position 36,464 of record GL502317.1, read on the forward strand.
TTTTTGTTTCATTCAAATGAACAACAACAATATCATTTGAACGATGAACCATTTCTCCTTTTGATTAAGACCTCGCTCTGTTCGCTTGGGTGGTACGTGCAGCATGAAATAATCGTATATGTATAATGCATAAGGCAATATGATCCTCTCAGATCCCTTGGCAAGCGAAAAAAAGACAAAAAACAATAAAACAAAGAGAATACAAAAAATGTAATTGAGATCGACTTCTCACAAATCAAATACAGAAGCAAATGAAAAATCAAGAATTCATGTGAATGTTTAATAATCTCATTCTTTTTATTTATCATGATTCAATGACAAATAAAATTCAGTATTGACTTAACGTCTCAATTAGAAATCCGGAAAGCTGCTATTTTACCGAATCCAGCAATATCTAAAATGCCAACAAATCCACAGGAAAAGCGGTATTCTGTTGCTTTGTTAATGACGTCGATTATTTTTTGGATTAGAAGTCCATAGAGTCTTTTTGCGAAATTATCTTTGGACTTTTCTGCTAACTCTCGGCTTAATGGAATTCTGCAAAAGTTATAATTAACTTTTAGAGTAGTCCGATATTTCTATTAAATCAACTCACGATATATTTGATCCATTCACAAAGATTTCTCGTGCTGAAAGATTCATTCGGAGCACTTCAGGATCGATTGGAAGCAGCTTCGCTACGTGGTCGCATATTATTTCAGAGTCATTTTTAATTTACACACAACCGTCTGCACATTCGAAACTGATGTTCTCAAGATTAAGACGGTACAAATATGTCCACTATGCGACACAAAATGGTTCGTTTATGCTTTTTCTCTACGCCACGAGCTCTCGCTTGACGCTGTACTTCATTTATTAAAGTTACGCAAAAACGACCAAAAATATCAAAATAAGATCATCGCATTTCATAACAATTATGGAAAAGTAATCACCGAGTAAATGTTTTCGCTCTATTCCGAACTGGCGACCGCCGATGACGATTTATTACTGAATAACGCAAATACCATCGATACTCTTTATATTATATAACTTATTTGTATGCGTCCCGAATGAGCGGTGCAAATATGTCTACTATACAACACAAAATTGTTCGTTTTTGCCATTCTATGCGCGACGAGATTACAAAAAAAAAAATTCATAATTTTTTACAAAAGCGACCGAAAAATAAATGAATAAGATTTCAACCAATTTCAGTTCAAAGATTATCACAAAAAGTTTCAGAAATAATAATGAAGGATATGAAATGAAACGACATAAAATATTTGTATTAAATGTTAGACAAAAAAATATCGGACGATGAATGCTCCATAAGAAAATTTTTTTGTCGCTAGATGATATCTATCTTGTCTGAAGAGTAATATTGCCTGAGGAGTAATATTGCCTGAGGAGTAATTTTACTAGCAGAGACATTTTAACCACAGAGTCATTGTTCACTGCATTCTTAGGCATTCATGTAAATATCCATTATATATGCATAATGAAAAAATTTATGCGATATGAAATAACGGAAAACATTTGTGTTGCATGCGTTCAGAATGATTGCAAACCAAACACTCAAGTATTTGTGAGTATTTGTCAGATCAGGATAGGTTGCTCAAAGACTTCGATGATAGTTTTAGCTATTAAATCTCTTGTTTCGCCAAGTTTGATGAATGTTTGACGTTATTCGACTTGTTAACTGAAAAGAAACATCATAAATGTCTATAAACTTTGTCAGAATAGTTTGAACTCGGCGTTTGTTTGACATAATCTTGTACGCTGATATCCATTGATGCCAGCAGATGCCAGTTTCCCCTTTATTATGCTCCCGTTTCTTTAGTGTTGACGTTCTTAATGTGAATGTGTTGAGTGTAGGGAGTTATGCGAAACATCGATGCGATACTTGCGATGGTATAAAAGAAGTCGCAACCGTTACAAAATATTTCTATTCGGTGGTGAGCTCTTTCAGTGATTAGTTCTACTTTAAAGGAGGAAATTTTCATTTCACTTTCAAACCGTTTCAAATAAAGTTGAGAAGTTCCATTCGATTGTGAGGTGATTTGGTCATAAGACGTAAGTTTTTAATTTTTATTGATCATTATTGAAGAGCATAGCTAGATCGGCTAGAATATATTGATTATAAATCGTTTAAAACCAGTTTTAAATTAATTTGGAAAAAGTTGTGTGTTTTTTTTTAAATTTATCGTTAATTGTGTTGTGTGAAGGGCTAGTATCATTAAATTTTAGTTTTGTCCACATCGTAACCGAATTCCAACAATGATTTTCAAAATTATGAACGATGAAAATAAAGAGATTTAGAACGCGACAATTATTGGCGCCATTAATTATCAAATTAAATTCCGTTTTGAATCGCCTCGTGTGCATTTCTATCATTTTCTTATAATGCAGAATAATACCAAACATCAATCCAATGATTTAATTTGTGTTTGAAAAGTAAATAGCTAAACAGAGAGAAGCCAAGTCATTCACGAATAAATTTTGTTTCTTTCGAAAATGGAAAATGACGATTGAAAAAGAAGTCTTTAGGCATTTAGAACAGCTTAAATCGTTTCCACTGACCGAGTTTCTCATTTAATCGCGATCAGATTTCTTATTTTTTGTTCAATTTGGCGATAAACATGCGTACAGTCGCACGAAGTGGCTCACTTTCATTCTTTTTATCTTAAATGAAGATACGCTTACAGTTACACCAAGCCAATCCATGCATATTTGAAAGTTTCTTATCGAAATTCTTTTGGATATTTCTTATCGAAAAACGAGCGGTTCCTTATTCTAATGGAAAACTGAAATATTTTGTTGATTTGTTGTTTATAGGAACAAAAAATGTCTTCACCACTAAAACGAAAAACGGAAGACCTAGATTTGTCGGCTGAGCAAAAACTAAAATCATTGAAACGAAAAAATTGTTGCCTCGGGCATCAATACACACTTTGGCAAGGATTTTGAACATTGAGAACAGTAAAGTTGTTGCGCAAGTCTTATCAGAAAAGCGAGATTCACCGAAAAACACAAAAAACACTGATGAAATGAAAAAGAAAATTGAAAAAGACGATGAAGACAGCTGTTCATCATCCGGCCTCAGTTTCAACACTTTGGAAGATGCGCACAAGCATGCGCCATCCACATCTGGTGCAAAAACAAACAATGTTTGCTTATCGACAAGTAATATTTATGAATATTCTAAATATACATTTGCAATTGAAAAAAATAATAATAATTGTATGTTGATTATTTAGAAGATGACCAAGGCGAATTCGGTTCTCTCCGACGCAAGCTTTTAGATGCAGCCAACAACTTGGTAGAGTGGACTGAAATATTTGTAGAAAGCGCCGAGGCTCAAGTTGCGGAAGTCCAAAAAGACAATGCCAAATTTAACTTCAAAAATTTTTGTATAATTTGCGGACAAGCATCAATGCTTGAAATTCAAGAACTATCCTTTTGTAGTGCAAAATGTGGCTCCATTGCAGCAGACCGCATGAAACGCGCGTCTGGAAGCAAAAAATAATTTCATTTTTAATCAGAGAAGGCGATGTAAGGTATACAAGAATCTGATAACCGTGACACGATCCCTTACATCACTCTCTATTATAATGATGATACATAAGTGATGACATATGATTGACATAACGATGAAAAGCAATAAATAATTTTTTTTCGATTACATGAAATAAATGGTTTTCTCTTTTTCACGCTTGTTATCGCTTTTACATTTATTGATTGAAAATCAAATCCAGGCAATTTTTCAAAATTCGTCGAAATTAGACTGTTTGAAATCGCACGGACAAAACAATGAAAATTATTATGGTTTGTAAATACTTATGTTGGCATGAGTCCACTGAATTGAATCTAAATGTCACACACAGACTGACCCAGAGGAAATCAGCTGCAATGTGAATTAATTGTGAATTCAACACCAAAAAGAGTCGCACGAATTTAGTTCCAGATTAATAAGCGCATACCAAATTTATTTTGAGCCATAATGAAGCGGGATATTGTGATTCAGATTGTATCTGTCACTGATGATGAAAATTTACTCCATTCCAGGATTTCACAAAACACTGAGCTCGTGCATTTCCAATCATGGAAACTAGAGGACACATTGGTACTCATCACGATAGAATACATACTTGAAATGGAAACCGTTTTGCATTCAACCTGAGACTCTTGAAACAGCATATCAAATTCGATCAATATAAAAGTAATTCGTCATTCGCATTACATTTTTCTTTTTCTGGTTTCAAATCAATAACAAAACTTCCCTTCGAATCCGCCTTAATCATATTAATTTTGTTGATTTAATTGGAATATTCGTTTTGCCTGAGGAGTCGATGAATTATTTTTTATTTTGACTTCAGATTTGTTTGTATGACAAAAACATCCTTCGGAAGATCGATAATCAACTTCTTCAAAGATCAAATACAAAAGCAACTGGAAAAACAAACATTCACGTGTCTGTTGAATAACCTTATTCTTTTTATTAATCATGATCAATCATTGGAACAAATGAAGTAAATTATTAGGATCCATAAATTTTCGAAGCTTTTGACTCAAACAAGATTTTTTGAAATGACGCTCTATTTTCTACGAGTTTATGGAGCTTAGTACGATTATTATCCTCAGAGATGAACGCTGACACAAATTTGTCCAGTACAGCGGACATTTGTGTACATTAAATGACTCCTCAGGCAAAACATAATTCTTTTCAGTGTTGCACACTGTTGCATATTCTTACTGAATAGTCTCTATTCCAAACAGTCTGATAAAGCAATTTATTGACCAGGAATGGCAAAATTACCAGTAATGGCAACATTTCCAAAAATACCAAAGTGACCAAAAATTACCGAAAATACAAAAATGACCTGGAATAGAAAAAAATAAATCGTACTTCTGGTCATTTCAGTATTTTTGAACATTTTGATATTTCTGGTGACCAGCCATGACCAGCATGGAAAAATTGAATATCAGTTTAATCAAATGAAATATTCGAACTGGAATCATGTTATACCATCAAAAAAAATATGAAAAGTGAACTCTTTGTTTGTCGCTAAATAAATCAATCTGGAATTGTGAATTCAACACCAAACGAGTCGCACTGTTTATTGTTGTTGGTCGACCAAATGTTTGATCGTAACGTAAATATTTTTTGTTTCATTCAAATGAACAACAACAATATCATTTGAACGTTGAACCATTTCTCCTTTTGATTAAGACCTCGCTCTGTTCGCTTGGGTGGTACGTGCAGCATGAAATAATCGTATATGTATAATGCATAAGGCAATATGATCCTCTCAGATCCCTTGGCAAGCGAAAAAAAAGCAAAAAACAATAAAACAAAGAGCAGCAAAAAAATGTAATTGAGATCGACTTCTTCACAAATCAAATACAGAAGCAAATGAAAAATCAAGAATTCATGTGAATGTTTAATAATCTAATTTGTAAAGGCATGATTACTTATAACAGTGTAGGGGTAGAGACGAATATGTAGCATAGTGTATTTTGGTATTGTATACATCATACGATTGAGTCGCACACACTGACTCGCCACCAATGGACATGCTTGTATGGCAAGTGTAGAGTATAGCATGAGTGTATATGCTATGTCTAACTGATGGCCAGCTGTGTGTGCGATTCAATGTATTTAGATGAACGTTGTTGTTTCACTTAAGTATTGGTAACATTTTCTTGGAATGAACTAACAAGGCGAGAAGATATTATTCGTTAACTGCATATCGTACAAGCAAGACATAAAAGAGAAAAACATAAAACTTAAAATAATCAACTGCTGTTTTTTCGAGTTAAAATTAAAAACATTTTGGAAATTAAACCTGCTGTTCATTTATTAGGCATAAAGATCTTCGACTTTTACAAATTCTTTTTATTTATCATGATTCAATGACAAATAAAATTCAGTATTGGTGGTGGGGCTGTTGGTGTCACTGATGCTGAAATTTCTATTCCAAGGCCTTTTCGACGCATATGCCTATTATTAACATATGTTTCGGGAGCTGGTCCCACGGTTGTATTATGATTTTCGAACAATGTACGGAGAATTTTCGATATTTCAGCAATGCATTCTTTCATTTGGCCATTAATATGGAAATCATCACAAACATGTGTCTCGGCAAATTCCGATACTTTTTGTGGTGTGCCTTCTAAATATTGAGCGCAGTGCTTACACAATCTTCAGTGAGATGCCATTTTGGTAACAATACAGTATGTATGAACGATGAAAATCGAGAAAAACTTAATTTCATTTTTCACTAAAAATCATTGAAGTTTTTGAGGCGCTTGATTAAGCGCAAACTTTGGATAAGCTATAATAAATGAGAAAAAATATTGCCACAAAATCACGAAAAATCGGTTGGATTAATATCTTAATGGTAGTTAACCTCTCAATGAACCAAATTGAATTAAACGATTGAAGCGCGTGAATGTGTAGATTCTGTAAGAAATACATAATTGGGTTGGCGCTCATTTTAAGTGTCATCGGAAAATACACACACGCAATACCAAATCAAAGCAAATTATCACAAATTATCACAATACATGCACAGGCCAGCATAATATAATCTACATAAATTCACATAAATCACAATATACGTCTATCAAAGGCTACTATGATCCTTTTGCGCACTGTTTCGGTTGTCAGTGACACTTTGAACGAACGTTAAATTGATTTTGTATTCATCAATATTGTTTTTAGAGAAGACAGATTCACGCGCTTAAATCGTCCATTTCCATTTGGTTCTATAAGCGGTTAATTAAGATAAAGAAATCCAGCCGACTTTTCGTGATTTTTGTGGGGTTTGTATATTAAATATTTCCTCTCATTTTTCATAGTTCTATCCAAAATTTGCGATTTAGCAAGTAGTTCAAAAAATTTAACCTTTTTTAATAGTAAAATAATGTGAAGCTTTGTGCAATTTTCAATTCGTCACTCAGACATTTACAACTGCTATCAGAATGGCTTCTTTTTTATGCATTTGCACGGAATGCGGTCAATATGTAAAAGGTGCTACTCCTTTGATTATTGGAATATGCCAAACACATATGTGCAATGTCAATGCAGCACAAATAAAACAGAATGCAAAAGAGTGCCAGGCCATTCTCGGTACGTTAATTGGTGATGATAAAATAGAAATGTTTTCAAGTCAAGAAGTTGCTGTTGCACCACCACCACCACCACCACCTGTCCTGATGGCATCAAAACCAGAAATTGCATTGAAAATGAAATTTGATGAGGTTCAGAAGGAACTAAAACAAAAACTCGTGTAAGTGAATACTTCTGAATATTGATATTTTTGCACCTTAATTTCTTAGAATAGTTATTAATCTTCGAATATATTTTATGTTCCAGGGGACTTGCCGAAAAGGTAGAAATGGCTCAAGCGGCAGAAGAGGCAGCACGAAAAGCCGAAACTCGAAACATGGTTGAAGGTAAAAATGATGGGGGCCGCAATGCAAAGCGAATGCTATCAAAGCCAACGAAATCAAAGAATTCGCATAAACGTCAACGAAAAAATTGATGAAAACGAAAAATGTTCTTTTTTTAACGATCTTTGCAATATTCTGATCAATAAAAAGCGTATGAATCTCAACTTTCTCAACTTGTTAATTCAATTAATTCGACATACAATTTACTCACTAAAGTATTTGTGAGTATTTGTCAGACCAGGATAGGTTGCTCAAAGACTTCGATGATAGTTTTATCTATTAAATCTCTTGTTTCGCCAAGCTTGACAAAAATACCAAAATGACCAAAAATTGCCGAAAATACCATGCTTAGTACGAAGTTCTTTCCATTATTATCCTCAGAGATGAACGCTGACACAAATTTGTCCAGTACAGCGGACATTTGTTTACATTAAATGACTCCTCAGGCAAAACATAATTCTTTTCAGTGTTGCACATTGTTGCATATTCTTACTAAACAGTCTTTATACCAAACAGTCTGATAAAGCAATTTATTGACCAGGAATTGCAAAATTACCAGAAATGGCAATATTTCCAAAAATACCAAAATGACCAAAAATTGCCGAAAATACCATGCTTAGTACGAAGTTCTTTTCATTATCATCTTCAGAGATGAACGCTGACACAAATTTGTCCAGTACAGCGGACATTCGTGTACAACAAATGACTCCTCAGGCAAAGCAATTTATTGACCAGGAATTGCAAAATTACCAGAAATGGCAATATTTCCAAAAATACCAAAATGACCAAAAATTGCCGAAAATACCATGCTTAGTACGAAGTTCTTTTCATTATCATCCTCAGAGATGAACGCTGACACAGATCAAAAAGAATATGATTGAATGCAAAGCAGTACTCAGTACACTGGCTGGAGATTGAGTGAAAAATGAATCAGTCAATAATGGTATGTATAATGAATATTCAGTGTGCGTTTCATAGACCAATTGCTGACCCTCATTGTAACAAAATAATTTACTTCAATGTATAGACCAAGTTAATCTGGTACCACCGCCACCACCACAACCTCCGAATCGCTCGTTGCTGATTCTCAAAGAAAAGGCCATGTTTCAAGCTGGATTCGACAAAGTACATAAAGAATTGAAGCAAAAGCTTGTGTAAGTTGAAGTGACTTTATCAAAAAAATTTTAAGCAGCTGAAGAGGCATCACGAAAGGCTGAAGAAGAAGCCCGAAAAGCTGAAGAGATTAAAAAGGTTAAAGGCAGTAAGAAACGCAAGCGCCTCAAAGTCTCCACCCATGTCTTATAAACGCAACCGTGCAAAATTGCTGAATTTTCCCTTCAAAGACTGGAATAGTTGTTATGGTTTTTACCATCACCTTCTGCCATCTTAAGCAATACATATTAAACCATAATAAACAAACAATCTCAAAACATACTGTGTTTTTCATATCAGAAAGTCTACAATACTTTGAAACATTGTTCCGCAAATATTTATATGTCGATTGAGATTTGTGATTGGTGCTGTGGCCTAAGGAGTCATTCAATGCCGTTCGATGAACATTTAAAATATGAAGCTATGTTTGGTTTTGTTAGCGTTTTGAATTAAATTACACATTGGTACTATTATGTATTATCGATCAATTTTGACCACTGTTATAGACAAATTTGTGCCTAAGGAGTCAGTGCTGACTTGCTTGGCCGTGGAAATTCTTACGGAATGTTCAAATGCTTTCAAAACCTTTAAAGAATTTGAAATGAATAAAAAAGTGTTTTTTAAAGTATTAAGAAAACTTTCAACGATTTTTATTGGTTTATTATAAAGATGATGGGAAGTTGAACTCGATTAAACGCTATTTTTAATTCTCATTTTAGTCTGGATTTTTTGAGTTTTTCATTTTCTTTCATTCCGTTGTCCTTTGCGATTGGCCATACTTTTTTGAAATTGTTCGAAAATCTTTTTCCATTCGGGAACAGTTTTTGGCACCAAATCTGGAATCGAACGGCGACCAGCTGGTAGCAAACTTCGGTTTGGCATTTTACATTTTTCCAACAGCTCCGAATGAAAATCCTCGTTGGTTGGTTTCGGCCGCTCTTCCAACATTGATAATGAGCGTTGACGACGTGCAGGCAATAATTTTGCTGAGAAACAAATATTGCTGACTCATTAAACTACATCCTGTGATATTACCGGATATAACATGGACATTTGGGCTAGAATAAACTTACTTTTTTGGGGTTTTAATGATTCAGGGCTATTCATGGCATCATTGCATCCAATAACTTCACCCGACCGTTCATTATAAAAAGAAGTCGATCGATTTCGTTTACCAGCCGATTTTGGCGTTTCTTTTGCTTTGGCCGATGTTGCCAGATTGGCAATTGTTGGTAGCCAAGGAACGTGAAAACGCACTGATTTTGCCTTTGGTTTTGCCTTTGGTTTTGCCTTTGGAGGCAATAAAAGTTTCTTTTTTGCAGGTTTTGACACCACGTCAGCACTCTTGTCAGCCAAACGGTGAAGTTTTACAGTGCAATCACGAATATCATGCATTCTAAAAACTGCCTTTCGGAATACCAAGTCATCTGTAGAAGAATATTTTTTGTAGGCATACTTGGGTAACTCGACTCTGAATGCATATCATTCCTACCTTTTATGGTCAAAATATTCAATTTAACCGAACACTTGCGAATTTTATGTTTGATTTCTTTCCTTTTCAAATTTTGCTGCATCATTTTGCGTGTTTTCGCCATTTTCAATATACTTTTTGGCTCAATTTCACACTCCGAAGCAACTTTATTTCTGGATATTGATGGTTGATGGTGATGCTATTGGCGGTTACTTGCATTCGACTGTCACACGAAAATTATGGAAATTATCTTCTTCGCGCTTTATTTTTTATGGGCACTAATACGCAGCAAGAGGCAATACTCAGCAACACTTAAGTAGGTGTATATCACATTGAATAATGATATAGACACAAGACAACAGCGATAGTCACATACAAATACCAATTAATTGCAGTTAATACAGATTTTTCAGATTTTTTTTTGATTTTTCAAAACCTGCACAATTTGCAATGTTTAACTTTGAGCGATTCTGAGAAGGTTATTTAACAATGGCGATCTATGCTTTCCTCTGGTTGTGCATCTCGCTGTCAAAGGAAAATGATTTATTTCTATTTTTTTCGCGCTTCTTCGCACTTCTTCGTTAACGTTCACCAACTGACACCAACACAGTGATAGTTTCATCAAGTCTCGCTCAAATTATTTATATACTGTTAACGACTGTTAAATACAGATGAAACAATATGGCGATTTATTGAATTGTGTTACATCTCCATATTGCACCAATACAAATTTGAGTTTTGCCCACGTCCACCAGTTTTGATGACAGTTAATGATCAATCATCCAATCTACTGCGGTCGACTGAAAGTCGTTAATTCAATCCAATTTGATCTCTATCCAATCTAACGATTTTTCAACAGAAAAATAATCAGAGACAAGTCGAAATAAATATGAAAATCTGCTGCATAAGAGGATGTTCAAGCCGTTACGTGGACAAAAATGGAAGGAGTTTCTTTAAGTATGCCGTCATTGTCCAAAACAAATGATCTAAAAAAAAATTATTTTGTGGGAATTCGAATTTATCTTTTATTTATTCTTTTACGCAGAGTTAGGAGAGAGAAAGAGTGGTTGGATGCAATAAAAAAACATCAACCAATAAGTAACAATCGTGAAATATATATATGTGATCTTCATTTCGATTTAAATGATATCTGTAAACGAAAAACGAAATCTAGTTTACGACAGGGTGCTGTGCCGAAATTGGAGTATGTATTTCGATAGTATGGATCAGCTGCTGTCAAGTTCACATTTTATATTATCATATCTAACACTTATTTTTGACTTATTGACTATAAAAGCACTGAACCACAAATTCACAATGAAAACGTTGAGGAGCCTGTAGTTAATCTTTCCATAGAAGATGAACACAGTGACACAGGTCAAATAGAACAAGAGGCGATTGTGAGAGGTTTGAGCTCGGAAATGCTTAATGGTTGGATTTTACAAATATCAGAGCTCCAAAGAACTGTTGAAAAACTGGAAAACGTGATCAAAATGAAAGATAATCAAATCGAAGAACTGAAGAAACAAAAGAAAATGAACAATTTGACAAGCGTAAGCATTAGAGTGATTCAAATTTCCCTTATGTTAATTTTTTCGTGACATGGTGAGTCTTTAAGAAATTTGGAAATTCGAAGTTGATTGGCAGCAAATAAAAAAAAATTAGATAGAGGACCATTTTTTGCAGTTCCTTTGCTCCCAAAGATGTAGTTCAGAATATGAGTTTTTTAGGGAACCCAATCGAATGCAACTAGTCCCGTGAAAACCGAGTCCTTACAAATCGTTTTCCCTTACTTGAAAAGATTTTTATTTTTTCCGGTATCATCATGAGGGAAGTAACATCACAATGTCCTACAAAAATGTTCCTTGGAAAAAATTAGTGAGTAATATCTAGGCTGGGGGCACTGGGGTACACTCTCGATGGTAGTTGTAAGATGTTTGCGGATTTTTCGAACAAATTTCGAAATTTTCGGCCATTTTTCTGCCCAGAAAACACAAAAATGTAACTGAAATTTTTTTGTATGCCAATCGGCTTAAAAGTTCCTAACTCTTAAACAAACACCACGCCACGAAAAAATAATGTAAGGGAAATTTCAATCCTCTAGTAAGCATTCAAACCCTCATAGAGTTTAGATTTTCTTTGACAATTGACCGCAAATTTCAGGCACAAAGTGAAGTAATCGATTGTTTGATCAATGGAATGCATGGAAAACAGTATCCAGAAAGTGTTCGACAATTTTGCTTAAGGCAACAGTTTTATTCAACGGCCGCTTATGAAGCTTTGCGACTATTTTTTAGTAAACATTTACCAGCCATGCGAACTATGAGACTTTGGCACTCTTCCGTTGATGGCTCAGCAGGTATCAACTCAAGCGCTTTGGATACCATTCGTGAAGAAACCGAATCATATCGAACGAAGAACGATCATCAACTTCATGTGACCCTGATTGCGGATGAAATGTCCATACGGAAACATATCTCTTGGGACACGGGAACAGATAAATTCGATGGCTTCAGCACAGTAATCAGTCAAAAAAATCGGGACGCTGATTCGGCACCGGCACAACTTCCCACAGCCAAAGATGCCTTGGTATTTTTAGTAGTTGGACCAAATTTTAAAATACCTGTAGCATATTTCTTTTTAAATGGCCTCGATGGTGTGGACAGAGCTGCGCTAACATCAGAAGTTATCAGATGTATCGAAGAGTGTGGTGTTAGAATAATCAGTTTAACCTCTGATGGTTTGAATGCCAATATTGCCGTAGCCAGAATACTGGGTGCCAAGTTTGAAGATAAAAAGCCGTATTTAGAGAGTTCAACATATCCAGGCCAGAGAATTTATATAATTTTCGATCCACCCCATATGCTGAAACTAGTACGTAAGCATTTATCCAATGCCAAGCTATATAGCCATAAGGGTTTGGTAAACTGGAATCTTCTACAGTTATTAGTTGAAAGACAACGTCAAGCTAATTTCAATTTATGCAATAAATTAACTCGGCATCACATCAATTGGCACGAAAGGCCCATGAACGTCAAGTTAGCAGCAGAAACCATCAGCAATAGCGCTGCTGATGTATTAGAGCAACTACAGAACGATGGATACGAAGAATTCAAAGAAACTGAGGCTACTGTTGAATTTTTGCGAATCTTCAATGATCTCTTCGATATTTTCAATTTCTCTTCTAAAAGCCATCCAAATAATAAATACAAACAAGCCATTTGCGATGAAACCATAGGAATCATATTTCCGTTTTTGGATCGAGTAGAAAAATACATAGAAGACCTGCAAATCGAATTAGAAACGAAGAAGGGACTCATTAGAAAGCCAGTATTGAATTCGAGAGCACGAATGGGATTTTTCGGGTTCGAAACGGATATCATTAGCTTGAGAGGCATTTACAATGATTTTGTCAGAATGGGTTCGTTGGATATTTTTTATACCATGCAGTTCAGCCAAGACCACTTGGAAACTCTATTCTCACTTATAAGAAATAGCCTGGGAAGAAATGACAACCCGAACGTAAAACAATTCTCCAGCGCCTTTCGGAAGCTTATGATTTGCCATCCATTAACAACGTCCATGAATCAAAATGTTATTTCTAATGCGACTGGTATTTTGACAAAACCAGCAGCATATAAAAAGAAGACGACAACCATCGAGTCAGAGGAATTTGAAGTAATTGGCATAAATTTCGAGGAAGCCATCAGTCATGAAATTGATACAATGGACTCATTCGAAAAACATATGTGTGCATATGTGGCATCACACATAGAAGAGGAAATACAAAAATATTCGAGAAGATGCACAAAATTCAGCTGCCTTAAATGTATTGAAATACTCAGTCAAGAAGAAAAGATTAGCGATGCGTTCCTGGCAATGAAGAGCCAAGGACCTGCACAGCCATGTAAAAGCACAGTGGACATAGTTGTTTTTTCAAATGCCGCGATAGGTATGATCACGTCTGACTTAAAAAGTAACTTTAATGCAGTGCAGAACACTATTTACAGTAATTTAGACATGGATAAACTATATTCTAAATCTGTCTTTGCACACGGAAACGAAGATCATAAGAAGATATTTGTGACACAAGTAGTCAAGACG
>GL502317.1:60683-73558 GCA_000149185.1 Mayetiola destructor
TTAAAGATAAAGAAGTCAAATGTAACCGATGATTTCCCTCGAGAGTCATACGGATAAATTAAGGAAAAGTGGATGATCTAATCGAGTGGTAGTGGATACGTGGGAACTACATTGCCTTATGGAGATTAAGTTAAATTAAATCAAGTCAAATGGAAAAACATGACATCACCACATATTGAATCATATTGGCAATAATGATCTACCAAGTATCAATAGCATTCGATAGATTCCCCTCCTCCTAAAGCATTTTAGAGAATATAAGCAGAGTCAACCCTCCAATCAATGTTCATTGTCCTTTCAACTTTTGAAGAATAAAGTCGTGTTATTTCGTGTTTTTACACAAAGAAAATAAACAGTGTTTTTACTTAAACTTTCCACCAAATAAACTAAAAAAGAACTTAGAAATATTTTCATCCGCGGATATTACTATTTACCAAGAACTTAGACGATTTTCGATCTCATCTACATACATTCGAGGAACTTGGAATTTAAACGCGAATTATTCGAACTATTTACATCTAAACTTTAATCGGGAAAATCTTTGAAACCGGCATTAATACGTTTAACTCATCTGTAACAAAAATTGATCCTGACTCCTGATTTAAATTCTTCGACTTTATCCACGAGTTAAATTCTATCGCCTTCATCGTCTTCGCGTATATAATATTAATTGTGAAGTGTTAATTCGACGGACCGAAGCAGCCCTTCTACAAAAGCACCAAGCCTGCTGCATCTTCTGAAACAACCGAAAACCGCGGAAACCCCGAAACACAAACACATGAAGCGAATAAAGTTCACAAACGACGCGCAAGTGTTGCTGGTGGCCAATTGTTTTCAATTGAAAATAATATCGTAGAAGCAGCGGATGATTTTTTTCAACCGATCGCTCGTATGAGTACTGTGGGTGCTGCATCGCAACCATCGGGTCAATTTGGTAAAGTTGCCGTTGCAACAGTTAATAATGAATGTGCTGAATCGGCTGAATCCACTCAATCCATTGAAGAGAATGTTGGAAAAGACATCGAAACAATTCAAGCGATCGAAAACGCCGATTCATCTGAAGCTGCGCAAGCTGAAGAAAATAATGATGAAAATGCAAACGTGGAAGTTCAAAAATTTCCAGCTTTTGGTCAATCGTCTCAATCGGTTCAATCCAGTGGCATTGTTGGTGAATCCAGTGGATCTAGTTCAACGCGTTCAACTGACTTAACAACCATCAACAATTTTGATCCATTCCGGCGTATGCCCAACTTACCATTCGCGATGAGTGGCCGCAAACGCCGCAATTCAATGTTCGAACTGTTTCGACCATCTCTTGACACGATTGTTGAAACGGCTGAAACGCTAAAAAATGTCGAATATCCGGGAAATCTATAAAAATAAAACATCAAAGTATGTGGCGAAAGTACTGAACCACGAATGTATTGCAAGAGATCCAACTTCATCAAACATACTATTCGCCCTATTTGCTCAAAAATGTTAAAAATTTATTTCAATAAATAGACACATTTCGAATCAAATTTTTACGAAAAATTATTTATTTTATTTTGGCCCAGATGAATCAATCGCACAAATTTTTTTTTAGATTGCCATGTCATGCATGCATACATTGTTGGCACAAAACACCTTGACGATTATGTGTGAAGAATACTCCACGGCAATTTAAGCACCTTTTGATTTGCATACCCGGGGGAAGGAAGTATACGATTTGGCGGCCGTGTCGATTTTGAACAATTTGTCGTTCATATTCAACGGGGTCAACAGGCCGTAAACCAAAACGCCGGCGACATAAAGGACAGCTGGGTCGCCTTAAAGCAAGAAAGAAACAAATCATTATTAAGTAGAACGGGTAGTAGGAGTGAAAACTATTTTCATATTTAGAAAACTTACTGGTGCATTTCCCGCATGGCATCCATGGCTCGTCTGATACAACTGGTATGGAAAGCATGACGACAACGAAGATAAAGATATAATTGTTGACGTAATGGCTCAAAACAAATTGAGCAATCCATTTTTCGAAAAATTCAGCAATTATCAGTCAATAGTTGGGATAGTTGGTAAGACTTGCTGCTTGATTTAATTGATTTATTCGAATTTTTGGATTTATTAATTATTTTGTATTTATTGCACGGACTGCACGGATTGCATGTGCTTGATTTATTGATGAAGAATTCGAAGAATGTGAAAAATGACACTTGACAATTTTATTAAGCCATTTTAGCGGTACGGTTACTACGGTTGGTAATATTTGATTTAGTGATGCCATCGCTGTCATTGGCAATTCGCTGTTGCAACAATTCATAGATATAGGAATCTATTGCAACCATTTATGTACTCGAAAACGAATACTTAATAAACACATTTCGATAAATTTTTGATGAAAAATCCTATATTTGCCTCGAAACGCTTTCTGTATAAATTTTATTTCTATAAATAAGAATCTTTCCTTTTGCTCTGTCCATTTTGGTGGTTTTTAGAACATCACATGTGAATCTCTGGATGTGATATATCATATTTGATGACCAATTCATATTATAATATTATTAATAATAACAGAAACGTACACATAATTCGACAGGTCCGACGGCCTAATTGGTGGCTTGTTTTTTCATTTGTAAGCTTAAAAATTCTAAATTTTTGTACGAACTGATATCACTGACGCTGCTGCTGTTGCTAATAAAATTTAAATACGATGATGATTTGTTGTAATTGGTTGTCGGTGTTGCATGATAACTTTTGTTGGCTTAATAATTTTTCTCGATCTGAAACCAAGTTTTGTTGTTAGTTTTGTTGTTTTTAGGCCTGAAAATATGAAATATATTTATTTGAATTCGTTTCATTGCAATAGCATATCGATTGCACTATACTTATGGACATTTGCCTCCAAATTAATTTTCAACGTGGCCGCTATCTTGGCTGGGCGATGATGCACAATATCAATTTAACATTTTCTCGTCGTCATACAACCTGCATATCAGGATTACTGAATCGTTATTCGGTGCATCGGTTAAAATGAAGTGTTGTGAATTGGTAATGATCCTTTCTTTTCGATCGACTATTTCCATTCGATAAAAGGATTTAATTGTGTGTCATATATTGTCAAACAAGTTTGATGAGAATTTTCTGCCGGCCGATTTTTGTGATAAAATTTCTCCATCTGCCCGACTTGCCCGAAAAAAATGTTGTTTCTATATTTAGAATCTGTGATTCTATTAATAAAATGATAAAAAATGACTATCTCCGAATACGATCAAAATGCCCAATACCAATAACCTACATTGAATGAACAATAAACACACAACGCGTAATCTGAACATTTTTAATACATCTAATCGATCGCACATTTCTTGTAAATAAACACTCTTCTCCCTTCGCGACAAGTCTTGAATATTGCAACGCCTAGTTTAGGATCTTTTTTCGCCGAAATTGATTTTTACTTTTTAGTTTGGAATAATTGACACAAAATCTGATAACTATTGGATGTAAACAAACCACCATATCAAAGAATACAGTAAAAGTGAAATATCACCGGATTGTCAAAGTCGAGAAGGTTCCCGATAGGGACCATAGTTGCACGATACACGAGACAGATGCCGCCACTCAAAACGACTTGACATTTGGTCCATATTTTTAACATTGAGAGAATAGGCTAATTTCCCCCACTGGTATGATCGAAGTTCTCCATATGCTTGTTGTTGGCTTCGATATAGCGCTTGCAACATTGGACGATTCCTCCTCTAGTTCCACGTTCGATGAACATCAACATATCAACATCAGTCAGCAATTCGATTTCGACTTTAGTATAAAGCAGCATGGCATCCCAAGAAAATCCGGGGCTAGTATAATAATGAGCCGGATCGAGCTTGTAGATGTTAATGCATGTGTCTCGGAAATTTTCAAAAACATCCGCCAACAGCAGGACATCTGTTTTCAGGTACAGATCAGAATAGTCGCCCAATGTTCGTATGTTGAATGCATTCCAAACTTGCTCAGCGAAAGCATAGTCTTTCTTTGAAACTTTTTTGCCATACAATTGACTGTAAAATGCCTCTTTTGGCGGAAGCGCTGTTTCATCTAATTTTTCCCATGAATCGACATATTCATAGCAAAAAACTCCTTTTCGCTCGAGCATTTTCAATTTTTCCGCACATAATAGACGCCATTGGCTACGTAAAATGCGTTTCTTGTCGGAGGGGATGAGTGACGATAGATAGTCGAGTGAAGATGGCATGAATCGAAACGAATCGATGAATTTTAGGCGGATTCTTTGTTTGTAGTTGGTCGACGTATTTGCAACAACTTTCGTGAACGAAATATATTTTTCAGAATTGTTCGGAATAACACTGATGTCCCCTTTGAAACGATTTGCAACTGTGGTGATTATGAAATGTGCATCGTATCCAGATAAATTGTGGAAGATCACTGGTATCTCACGGGTTTCTCGATGTAAAATATTGCATTCGGAATGAGCTGCACCTCGATATTTCCCCGTAAAATGGCAATGGTCTCGAACTCGTTTATCTTCTGGAATGAATTCCCGTTCGCAAATGTGACATTTACTGGCTGAGGCAAAGTTGAGTTCATCTAACGTGGTCATTTCAATCGGAATAGCATTGTCCAATATTCTCCTTACTTTATGAGCTAGCAGGAGCAGTTCTCCCGCAAACCAGTTAATACAATCGGGACCTCGTTGGGATTTATAAACCGACAATCTTTCGTCATAGGAGCAATGAAAATAGAATCCTACACTGAAAACTTCATGTTCCTGCATGGTTCGAGTCGATGATTTGCTGCTGAATGTCTCTTCTGATGGTGGTTTAAGAAGGGCCTCAACATCAGCATACACAATAAATGGAACTCTTAATTTTTTCGGATAGTTTTTGAATTTGATTTGATTGGATGTTTCCTCTGGCATTTGGATAGCGCTTCTATTTTGTCTCCTACAATCGATTAGATGTGTTTCAAGCTTGCGTCTGTCTCTAAAGTGACATAGACATCGATCACAAAGCACAATTTTACGGCAATTTTTGCTCACTTGGTGGGTCACTGCGCGACCCAAGTTTTTAATCCAACAATAGTGTAATTTGACACCACAATCATCATTCACATGGCCGATGTTTTCAATCTCATCTCCATCAGTCTGATCTGCAGCATCCGCTTTTGTTATCAACAGCAAATTGGTATGTTTCCTTTTATACTCTTTGGTCAAACGAATTGGATAAATGCGTTTGGTCAACGCATCGATATGATAGACATTTATGGAAATTTTTGGATTTTGTTTTTCAAAAATTCCTATTTGACAGAGTTTCATCGGCATGTCTAGGCCGTCGATATTGAGTTGACCGTAGTAGGGCATATAATTGATGATACGATTTGGATTCTTTTTTATCTTTTTGTAATGAAGTCTTGCCAAAATGGACCACATGAAACACAAATTATCGTCTACGTTTCGTACATTTACGAAGGCATGTTTGGCTTTCCAAAATTTGGAAAGTTCAATAAACGATGATCCAGCTAGTGGTTCATATTTATTCACTTGAACAGCCATTTCCTTTATAGCAAATAGCGTGAACCCAGATCCTCTCACAATCATATCATCATATTTTTGCTGTATGGTAGCCTCAACTGTGTCCTTGTAAAATTCAGCCAAATCGGTTCCACAATCAAGCACCGAACTCCGCGTGTTGATGTAAACGGTTTGTTTCTCAGTCTTCTGTCCATCATCTGTTTGCACAATTTTTCCGAGTTCAATCTCCAAACTAACGTTCACTTTAATCATTGTATGCTTCTCTAAAATATCTTTGATATTCACATTGAAATATGGAAATGCTGCATCGAAAAAAGGTTTCAGATCGATGTATTTGTTGTTCATAATTGCAAATGTTAGCATTCGCATACGGAATGCAAATTCTCGAAATTCCACTTCAATGTCGTTTACATTTAATGAATTCACTTGGATGAGTAATTCCTTGATGCTTGTGGATTCGTTTAATTTGTCCAATATTTTTGTTTGAATAGTGTTTTTATAAATTTCACTCAAATTCGTTTTGCAATCAACGGTCACACTTCTTGTATGAATGTAGACGGCATTCTTTTTGGGTGATGGTCCATCGACCGTTCGGATCACACTTTCGAATTCAGCCATGTTCACGAACAGCCTTGCGGATTTGTTCGTCGAAATAATGATATGCGTCGGAGAAAAACTATTTCAGATCATTGAGACCCTTATTGACTATGGCAAATGTTAAAAGTCGACCCCGAGTAGTAGACTCTCGAAGTTCGAATTCAATATCTTCAAACATTTTTTATTTTCGTTTTTGTTTTTCGCTTGGATTGCTGAAAACTCTCGCTTAAAATTTGAAGTAAGACTGGCAGTCATAGGAGATATGCAGTTTCTTTTATAGATCATTTTCATGACAAGTTAAGACAAGTCGATGCATGTTCATCGAAATGTTGCAATAGCATTTGAGAAAACCGAATTAAAATGAATTCTATTTGCACAAAAATCCTTGAATTCACCGACGCATTGATTTCAATAGTAAAATGGAAAACAAATAGCGGAAGAAGAGAAATAGCCAAACGACGAATGATAGGTGGAAAAGGGCAATAGGCAATGAAGAACAATAGACACCGAAGAACAATAGACGCCGACGAACAATAAACACCGACAAACAATAAACACCGACAAACAATAGACGCCGAAGAACAAAAGACACCGAAGAACAAAAGACACCGAAGAACATATAGATCAAAGTGAATCGCGCATCTATGCTTTGTTTATGACCTTTGAACGAAAAGGGATGATGCGATCGGGTAGATTTTTATGGTCAGCAAATGTAACG
Source organism: Mayetiola destructor (assembly GCA_000149185.1). Taxonomy (NCBI): domain Eukaryota; kingdom Metazoa; phylum Arthropoda; class Insecta; order Diptera; family Cecidomyiidae; genus Mayetiola; species Mayetiola destructor. Next base: position 67,526 of record GL502317.1, read on the forward strand.
ATTTTTCTTTCAATGTTAGGTCGATTCTGGAATATTGACTTTTGTTTTCATGTTTCATTTCTCATTCTTTCTACAACAAAAAATTTGTGGTGGGGGAAGGTTTTTCAGTTCAACTCGGAGCGTTAATCAGAGCTAAAGAAAATTCAAAACTGAAAATATTTTGAAAATCACCAAACAGAAATAAAAGGGCAATAGGCAATGAAGAACAATAGACACCGAAGAACAATAGACGCCGACGAACAATAAACACCGACAAACAATAAACACCGACAAACAATAGACGCCGAAGAACAAAAGACACCGAAGAACAAAAGACACCGAAGAACATATAGATCAAAGTGAATCGCGCATCTATGCTTTGTTTATGACCTTTGAACGAAAAGGGATGATGCGATCGGGTAGATTTTTATGGTCAGCAAATGTAACGATTTTTCTTTCAATGTTAGGTCGATTCTGGAATATTGACTTTTGTTTTCATGTTTCATTTCTCATTCTTTCTACAACAAAAAATTTGTGGTGGGGGAAGGTTTTTCAGTTCAACTCGGAGCGTTAATCAGAGCTAAAGAAAATTCAAAACTGAAAATATTTTGAAAATCACCAAACAGAAATAATCAGCAAAAATATAAGAGATGGCATCCAAATTATCTGCTCTCGATATTTTGAATAAAGCTGCAACTCCAGCTGTGTACATCAATTTCGATAAATTGGCTGTTGGCGAACATTTGGTGGACAATATCGAAATCGGGCAAACCAAGGAGGGTGAACGTCTTAAAGTTTTTTTGGCTGACAACACATTTTTGTTCCTGCCACAAAGATTCGTGAAAGATATGACTCCAGAATTGATTGCGGAATTAAACTCACATGAGTTGTTGTTGTGCTTTGGCGGTAAAGACCCAAAATGCCGTGGCCGACTTATCTTAGACTTCAAACTTGCCGATTCCATTTTTGCTAACCTTCCAGATGTTTAAAGTGAATTCCACTCAGAAATCAAATAAATTGTCAAATTCGAAATATTTCCCGCAATAAAATCAATATATTTGCATTCAAACTAAAAAAAATCATGTGTTCTCATTTTATTTTTTTTCAGCTTTTTTCAGCTTTTTTTTCTTTTTAGCTTCTTTTCTTTCAGCTCCTTTTCTTTCAGCTTCTTCTCAGTCTCTTTCTTCAATGAAACTCTTTCTCCAAATACTTTTGGCAGTCAAAACTCGTATATATGATCGAAAAAAACAACGCTTCATAATCACATACTGAGTATTTTTTGAATGCGATTGCATTTGCCGACATTGATTAAATTGAAATATGATTTACTGGGAAAAAATGCAACAAAACTATCCATATCATATTTTTCCATTCCATCAATGCCAAAACAAATGCAATAACACTCAAATATTCGAATATTTGGATATTTTGTTTGCTACATATATAATAGCTAGGCTAAACGGGCCATAAAACAATAAAATCAAAAATTGTTTAATTTTTTTTCCTTTATCTCGCCGTACGCTGTATGTTCTAGCACACACAATAGAAAAATGAATATGCTTGTGCTAGAACATACATCCATAGAAAAAATAATTCTCTTCTTCTTCTTTCCCTTCTCATTCTTCTTCTTTCCCTTCTTCACACGTGCATGTTCTAGCACAGGCATTTAAAATGTACCGATTGTGCTAGAACATACATAGCTCATACTACTTGCCACACCAATCATTGTTGTTCAAAGCCGAGGTACAACCGAAATGTATCGTGCAGAAGAAATTTCAGCAATGATTCTGCGTAAGTTAAAGGCTAGAGTAGAGAAAGTTGTTGGTTTTCCGGTTCTAAAAGCAGTCATTACTGTCCCTTACAATTTCAACGGCAAACAACGCGAAGCGACCAAACTGGCCGCCAGAATCGCCGGTTTAAATGTACTGAGCCTAATGACTGAACCAACAGCCGCTGCACTGGCATATGGCTTCAACAAAAACACAAAAGAATTTAAACATTTGTTGGTTTTCGATTTCGGTGGTGGAACGTTTGATGTCACCATTCTGGGAATTGGTGCAAATATGATGGAAGTAGTAAGAACCGGCGGTGACAAGCACTTGGGCGGTATAGACATCGATAATCGTTTGATTGAATTTTGTATGGCTGATATTGAAAAGACAGTCGAAAACAAGAATATTTTCAAAACAGATAAAGAATCAATGCAACGACTTCGCAATGCATGCGAAGAAGCAAAGCGTCGATTGTCGGAAACTCGCGAATATAAAATTACTCTTAAGCATTTGTTCGATGGTAAGACTTTCGAAAAAAAAATAACACGCGCCAAGTTCAATGAGATAAATGCTGATATTTTCAAAAAAACATTGAACATTGTTGAAAAAGTGGTTAAAGAAGCTAAAATGCAGAGTACTGATATTGCCGATGTTGTATTAGTTGGAGGATCAACACGTATACTGAAGATTCGTGAAATGTTAAAGACATTTTTCAACGGCAAAGCAATCAATGAAATGATTCAAGGCGGTGTTGATGAAGCCGTTGCTATTGGTGCAGCAATCAGAGCCGGTAAACTCGAGGCCAAATCTGATTCTGAGCCCATGAACGCTTCGCACTTCGTGGATGTTAATCCATTGCCATTGGGTATTCGAGCTGGCGAAAGAGAGATGGCAGTTATACTGAAAACCAACATTCCGCTACCTTGTTCAAATCGTAAAAAGTTTACGACCCATAACGATAACCAACCGGATGTGTTAATCAAAATTTATGAAGGAGAAATGGAGGACGTCAACCAAAACATCCTCTTAGGTACATTCCAATTAACTGGGATAAAACCAGCTCCAGCACGTACACCCGATATTTGGGTAGAATTCAAACTTTCTGAAGAAGGTATATTAACAGCAACCGCTATGGACTCAGAAAGTGGATGCAAAGCTTCAAAGGATGTACATATCGAACATATCGGACGAATTGACGACTCTGAAATTCAACGAATGATGAATCGTTTGAATCGCTTTGAAGAAGAAGAATCGCTCGAAATTGAAGAGGAAGAAGAAGAAAAAGAAGAAGAGTTAAACGAAACAGAAAAAGAAACAGAATTGGAAAAGGAAAAGCAAAAGAGTTCGAAACGTCATTTAGATCAAAATGAAAACAATCCGGGACCCAAAAAAACAACTAAAGATAGTAATAATGGAACTGATAAATTTAAAATGTCCTCAAATGGTGCTTTATTAAAGGCAACAACGGATTGGTCCTGTAGGGACCCCGGTTGTAAAATGTATAATTTTGCACATCGCACATACTGCCAATTGTGCCACAAACCAAGACCAAAAAAATGATCCTAGTTATTCTTTTTTAAAAACACATTCATTCTGATCTAAATAAAACAATGAGAGCAAATAAAAAGACTGTAGTTGTTTTTAATGAATGGTCTGTTTCTCTTTAGGCGATTTCTATGAAACGACAACCAGCTTCAGTGGGAAAGTGATTATCGCTATGATTTAAGCAATTGTCGCTATGATTTAAGCGATTATCGCTATGATAAAAGCGATTATCGCTATGATAAAAGCGATTATCGCTATGATTTTCACAAGAGCAGCGCTGATGAAAACATTTTTTTATTTTATTTAATTTGAATTTCGATTTAATTCATTCTAAAACTTTGCTATTTGAAAATCACAGATTGTTAATCTTTTGTCAAAACATTAATTTTTATACATCTTACAAGTCAAAATTTTAATTAGCTAACACAACCATGATCATCACAGATTATGCTCAAATGTTTTGAAATATCGATATGTCATTAGGAATTTGAAGCACCAGTTCGAGTTCATGCACTGCTTTCTTATAACCCTTTTTTTTCATGTGCGGAATAATCTTGTGTGCCTCGAGTGTGGTGATTGCATCAGATCGTACTGGGTTTATTTGCCCAGTTCCGAAAAATTCTACAATAATGGTTTCGCGACATATAGATAGTATTCTGGCAGGCCAAGGAGCGTAGCCAGGAACTGTTACAAGAACGATTTCATTATCGACAAAATAATTAATAGGAGCTTCGTTCTTTATTCGTTCCTTTAGAGTGAACTTTTTGCTCGCCCGTGATGCTGCTGGCTTTCGTTTTTGTTTTGAAATTTCAGAAGACTTTGGTTTCGCTTTAGCCTGGCGCGTTGGTTGAATTCTGATCTCTTTCCTTATATCAGCTTCCGAATCAATTCGTTTCCGTTTCACTGAACTCATTTCTGATCCACTCGAATTATTTGCAATTTTCTCAGAAAGATATAATGATGCTTCATTCGCTACGCTCACACTCGATAAAATCTGATACAAAAATATTCGGACACAAGTAATTACTATAATTTAAACCAATAAAAAATGAATTAATTTTTATAAATACCTCCGACGGCTTTGTACATTTAGATGAATCAGTTTTAGCCTTTTTGGAATTTATTGATTTATAATTATGGACATTTACTGAGGTATTTGATTGAATATTCTTTGAATGGTTTTCTCGTGACAGCTTTGATTTGGAGATACTGTCAATTGAATTATTTTCCCTCAAAGGTTTAGGAATCTCAAGACATTGATCAGACATTAGATCTTCAAACGCTTCATATCGCTTTCGTTTTATGGTCTTTTCTATACTTGGATTTGATGAAAAGTCCAAATGAATATTTTTTGGGTTGTTTTCCTTTGATAATACATTGTCAATTCGATCAAGTTGAACCACCCAAATCCCTGGCAAATCACTCATCAAACACGAATCGAAGCCGACCTAGTTAAATACGCATGGAAGTTTATAATCTAATAAATTAAAGAAGATCTCAAAAACCGATACCGTTGACTTTTCTCCGGCAGTTGTTAAATTTTCGTGTGCCTTTTTTCCCTCAAAGGTTTAGGAATCTCAAGACATTGATCAGACATTAGATCTTCAAACGCTTCATATCGCTTTCGTTTTATGGTCTTTTCTATACTTGGATTTGATGAAAAGTCCAAATGAATATTTTTTGGGTTGTTTTCCTTTGATAATACATTGTCAATTCGATCAAGTTGAACCACCCAAATCCCTGGCAAATCACTCATCAAACACGAATCGAAGCCGACCTAGTTAAATACGCATGGAAGTTTATAATCTAATAAATTAAAGAAGATCTCAAAAACCGATACCGTTGACTTTTCTCCGGCAGTTGTTAAATTTTCGTGTGCCTTGTTGAATCTAATACCTGGCTTAGATGCCACACTATTTGATGGAATATTAACAATATCGTGTGAACCGTTATATTCTGATGCTTTTGATCGAGTATTGGAATTTAACACTTTTGATGGTTGGGTCCTTTTAGAAGCAGCACATTGTCTGTTTGATGATGGTTGTGATTTCAACGTATTAATGGGCTTAGATTTGTTGGTAAGTTTTTGCAGTGAATCTATTTGACTTCCAATTCCTTCGTCGATTGAAGTATCATGTGTACTTTGATGGCTGTTTACATTTACATCAACTGACATTGTGTTCGGCATCGTCTGATGTTCGAGGACAATTCAAAATTATAAAAAAAATCATCGCTTAGCTCGATTTGCTATGATAAATACCTGTAATTCTTTGTCATTTGATGGAGCCAAATAATCGCACGTCGATGTACCACTCACTGAAGTATCACGTTCTGATCCCTCGACAATAGTTGGTGGCACAGCTGTAATAGCCATTAAATTTTCATGTGCCTTTTTGGATCTGATATATTGCGTGGATACAGCACCATTTGACTCAATATCAATTGGATTAACTAAATTATGTTCAATATCATGTAAATCGATTTGTTTAGAGGTTTTCGATCGAGTTTCAATTGAATCAAAATGCTTTTTACTCCTTGAGCACGATGCAGATTTCACCTGAAACATTTAGCAGGCATTGAGGTTTAGTCTATAAATTTTTTTAGAAGATAATATTTAGAAATAAACAAATACTTTTGATGGTTGAGAGCTTTTGGAAGAAGCACATTGTTTGTTTGATGATGGTTGTGATTTCAACGTATCAATTGGCTTGGATTTCTTAGTTAGTTTTTTCGGTGC
>GL502318.1:19888-37266 GCA_000149185.1 Mayetiola destructor
CCCCCTGATATTTTATTAATTGCCATTCCAGTGTTGTGAATTTTTGTATTTCGCTACTTTCGATACTATTCGATCGAAATATTTCGATAATGTATCGCGATATATTGATCTGTCAACAGGGTGGTGACGTCACGCGAATAATCTTGAATGATTGAAAATTCATTTGAAAACACATTTAATTGAAAATCGATCACATAACGATTGGTTAAAATTGGTTAAAATTATTTGAATAAAAATAATTGATCAATAATTCATTTTTATATCCATAAATTCACTCGTCATTTTATTATTCATATTGTTCGTGGTGATGTCACCCGAAAAGTCGATACATCAACCGATACGATAATTTTCAGTGAAAAGTATCGTTGTTACAATACATTTATCGGAACAGTATCTTATCGCTATTTTTAGCAATTTGTATCGCGCATTCACAACACTGTACCATTCCAACTTTCCTGATCGCTAACGTTTTAGATATAAACGTTTGATAATATCAACGTTCGAAAGAAAAAAAATAACTGAAATATATGTAATATACTTTATGATGAATTAAATAAAAATAAGTAAATCGTCTCCAAGTGATTGTTAGTCGCATCCCATCTGAAGAACTTCGAAGCAAACACAGCATACTCGAACTGGCTTATTAACGCCAAATTTCAATATTGGAACATCGTTGTTGGAACATTTGCTGCACAGAATTCGGCCACAATGACGACTTGAAATTAAAAACAAAACCAGGCATTTTTAATGAAATTGCTTTCATAGAAATTAATCTGAAAACTCACCAGTGATGTTTTCGCATTGTAATTGTGAATTTTGTCCCACATTCTTGACAAAGTTCGGATGTAGCCCAGGGTGACTCTTGTGGCAGTTGATCGAGTAATTTGTGCAGCAATTGATTAGTTGCGAGTTTATAATTGAAAATTGTAACGCCATCTTTGTTTTCGGCGCCCAGACAGGCACCATTTTTCACGAGAACTTTACAAAGAGGAGCTTGGCCACGCATGAATGCTAGTAATAATGGCGTGTTTCCTTGCTGCAGCTCGGGAGTATTGACGGGGTATTTTGGCATGCATTCAAGAAACAGTTCACATATCGCAGCTGCCACGTTATCTTTTCCGCTACGACAAAGCTCATGCAAAGGATTTCGGCCCTAAAAATTATAATTAAAGGAACAATTTCATGTCATATTATAAATACAAAAATTATTACACACAGAATTAATTCAGTATTGAAATCTGTATGTATACTCTGTATACGGAGTTGAGTTGACATTTATTCCGTTCAATGGTATTGATTGTAATATTTACATTGTTGACAGATAAATTGTATAGGGAATAATATGTCATCAATCTCACAAACAATCACATGAAAACCAACACGCATTAAGATATCTTTCCATTGAAAACTTTTAAATAATACCAATCACACACTCGTTATTAAATTAATTTGTAATTGAAATAAGTTTCGAATTATTTTCATCTATTAATTCATTCGATTTGCATTCGAGCCAAGTTGTCAATACCGTAAAATTCACAATCAATACTATTGAACAGTGTAAACGTCAAATTAAATCCGTACACGGTGTATACCTACTCAGTAAAAAAAATTGACGTTAAAAGTACTTATTTCGACTTTGACAAGTCGAAATGACTACTTTTTACGTCAATTTTTATTCACTGAGTACAGATTTTAATCCTCCATTAGTTCTCTGTGTATACATCAAATAAATATGTAAGTATTATTGCCTTCAGATTGATTGCTTCAGCATCCACACCCGATTCCGTTAGTAGCTCTCTAACGACAGGTAAATGGCTTTCACGGACACTAATGTGAAGTGCATTATTTCCATCATTATCAACAGCATCAAAATCAGCACCATTTTGTAAAAGAGCTGAAACAGATGGCAAATTACCACGTTCACATGCAATATGAAGAGCGGTTTTCGATGTTGCATCCTTATCATTAATTCGAGCACCAGCCAAAATCAAATTTCTAACAAGCATTTCGTTTTTTGATGCTGCAGCCAAATGCAATGGTGGAGTTTGGTTCACATCGTGTACACGTGAGTTGACATCCACTGAAATGGACAACAGAAATAAAACGCTTTCTAAATCATCTTTCATGATGGCAATGTGTAAGAAATTTCGTCCACGCTGATCCATTTGTTCGGCGGCATTGGGCAAACGTTCCAAAATCGATTGTGCTGCTTTATGGTTTCGCATTGTCAGTGCAGTAGCGAAAGATGTGTTTAAATTTTTGTCACGGATTTTCAAATCTATGTTCGGGTGACTGAGGAGGATTTGAATAATTTCTTCATGTTGATTCTCAATAGCTATGTGTAATGGTGTCTTATTGTCACAATCCACTGAATTCACATTTGCCGAGTGATCCACGAGAGTTTGTAAAACACGCGTTAGACCCCAATGACAACATAAGTGCAGCGGAGAGGCCTTATCTTTTGCTTCTTCGCCTCCTGAAATAAAAATTCATTATGTTCTTCATAGTTATATTGATTTTCAAATGACACAAGCTATTTCACAGCAAATTTACCCATTTCCGTAGTAAATTTTTACTAAATGCACAAAAATGCGTGTAAATAGCCATTCCCTTTTCAAACAGTATTTCAAATACCTTTTCCATTCGGTCCTAGTTGTCTAGGTGAGTCCAAGTCACAGCTACTTCGAATTAAAAATATTGCCGCTGCCTCCTTATTTTCATCAATAGCACGATGTAATAACGTTTGTAAACAGCCATCTGGTCCTTGACTCCAATAATCTGTATCTACACCATGACGCACAAGCACTGAAGCAATTTCATCTTGTTCTGATTCCAAAGCAGTCCAGAGCGGGGGATCACCTTTGCTATTTGGTAGGCAAAAGGATACACCCAGTGTGCATAGCTCGTCTAAAGAGGGTAATATACATATCATAAAAACGAAAGAAAGTTACTAAAAATGTTCTTTGTTTGGTTTTGAAGATTGTCTCCACCCCATTGAGTAGTTAACTAATATCACTCCAACTCACCAACAACTTTTGGTAGTCGGCAATGAATAGCCAATTGTAGTGGTGATTCTTGATCGCCTGTAAGTGCATTGAAATCGGCACCTTGGTTCAATAAAAAAATGGCTGTTTCAGTATCTTCCTTCAATATCGCCTGATGCAACAATGTTAAGTCCTGTCCATTTCGGGCATTCACATCTGCCCCTCCACGAATCAAAATTGGTACCAATTCCCTAGCCTCCAGATGTAGTGCTAAACTAAGCGGTGAATCACCATCAACAGTTTTCAAATTGAAGTCCGGCAACTCAGCTCCTTTAGACGCTTTCTCCTTGTACTCAACGAAAACATCGATAATATTTGCATGTTGATTTTCCACAGCATAATGTAAGGCTGTTTTCATTTCACCAATTCCCGATTGCATGTTAGGAGATGCACCGTTCTCTAATAAAGTTCGTGTGAGGCCCGCTAAACCATTCTCACATGCGAGGTGTAAAGCTGTTATCCCAGTTCGGTTAACATAGTTCAAATTTGCATGCTTAGCTAAAAAGTCTGCCGAATCTTCATATTTCGATTTGATAAGCATTTGTAAAATGCTGTCACCATTCTCAGTATCATTTTGATTGGTTCGGGAGCCTTTTTCGATTAACCGGGCAGCCAAATCGAACGGTGGTCCAGTCGTATATGGTGGCATCAATGCCAGTTGAAGCGCACACTTATCATCGAATGTTCGGATATTTGTATCGAGTTCTGATAGATTTAACAAATGGTCAATCATTTCAGTGTTGCCGGATATGATCGCCAAATGCAACGGTGTGCTGGAAGAAAAACATAAAATTAACATTTAATTGTGTCGACCATTCGAAATTTCAACAGTTTACTCACTATCCCTTCCGATTCTGTACATTTGGGTCAGCTTTCTTTTCTAACAATGTTTCTCCAACTGCGATCATTTCGTTTAATGTTTCCGAATCACATGATTTTTCCGAATACGTACAAACTAAATGTAAGGCTGTATCTGCTGTTACGCGTGATGTTAAGTTAACATCGCAATCATTTTCTAACAAGAATTGGGCAGCAAAAAAATCGCCTCTTTTCACGGCATCAATTAACAACGTACATCCCTGCATTAGAATTTAGAAATACAAATACACAACAATGTATATACAGGGTGTAACATAACCCCGTGCAAAAAATTCGAGTAGTTATTCCTGGAGTCCATACGAACAAAAAATGTTAGATAAATTTTTTTCAGTTTCGAACAACTTTTTCGAGAAATCGCCAGTCAAAGTTTTTTAGGACCCGCATTTTTTTGGTCTGGAAGCCATAAAAGAATCTAAGATTGTGAACGTATATTTCATTTTAAAATGGTCTGATATAGAGCGAATGAAAGGTACTGATGACCATCCAGAATGTTTAGTTGCAAAAGTTAAACTTTATGAGAAGCTTCTCATAAAACCATAACAATTGGATCGACCGTTCGTATTCATATCACTGATCTTTAAATAATTTTTTATGAAAAATTGAAAATTTCTTTGAATTGATCGTTATGGGTGGATCGTAATAGATTATTCTGGTGTCTGAAAATTGGTAGTTCCAGGTAAAATTTTCTGAATTTTCAGATTCCGGCGAGAAAAACATATGTTTTCATGCAAAAATTCTGAGAAAACCTAAAGTTCCCGTTAAAATGTGCGATTTTTGGCCACAACATTGAGGTAAACAAATTTTTTTTCGGCTTAATTTTTTCTTCCAGCTCAATTTTTGGAAGTTAGGGCTCAAGAGGGCATCAGTACCTTTCATTAACCCTATATCAGACCTTTTTAAAATGAAAAATACGTTCACAATCTTAGATTTTTTTATGGCTTCCAGACCAAAAAAATGCGGGTCCTAAAAAAACTATGACTGGCGATTTCTCGAAAAGGTTGTTCGAAACTATAAAAAAATTTATCTAACATTTTTTGTTCGTATGGACTCCAGGAATACGTACCCAAATTTTTTGGACTGGGTTGTGTTACACCCTGTATATTAGACCAGTTCAAAAAAAAACAAATGTTTGCAAATCGCGGACAAGTTGGATTTTTTTACGTTTTAGCCAAAAAAAAACGATTGGCATCAAGAAAAATTATTCGGTACATAATCGACCATGTTCAGGGTGATAGCTTGGGTCAAACTGAAAACTTCAGAATGAAATGAGAAAAAAACACTCTATAGTTGTCTCCTTTCCACTTTGAATTGAGTCAATGAGAAAACTCGAAATCGAATGTTGGATCAAAAATTTATGTGTTTCCTATCTTCTTCCTTTCAATTATATAAACAGACACAAAATCGCGAAAAATAAAATTTTAAATAAATTTGAATATTTTTTTTAAATGCTAGGGGGGACCCTTGGGTAAAAGATTTTTTTTTCAAAAAAATTGTTTTTCTACGCGTTTTAGACGATTTCCAATCGATTGACGAGGAAAAAAAATTTCGAAAAAAAAATCAAAAAATTTTCAGAATTTTTTTTATTGGGTCCACTGTAGTAGCCATAAAAAAATTCTATGAAGTTTCATGCCTCCAAAATCAATAGGGATCATTCTGAGAACTCCCTCTACACGAAACAAAAGTTTGCATAAATTTATAGTAGACTGGGAGAGAGTTATTGTGTTAACTAACGACAACGACAACGAAACCCGAAACCAATACTTGTTCCACCATGGATGGCGGAAAAGTAATAAACGGTTTTAAAGATTAAAACTCACTTTTCCGCACTATTATCATTAGACAAAATGCGAGAAAATAATGATAGAAATGAATTTGTGTGAATAGCAAACAAGTATCCAATCTTAAAATCGGACACATTTATGCATTCCAAAACCGAATGCGCTATCTTGCTAAAAAACCAAAATTTCTTCAAAAATATGAAGAATACAAAGTAAAATGTCAAAGAAAATTATTTTTCTACGCGTTTCAGACGATTTCCAATCGATTAGCGAGAAAAAAAAAAATTCGGAAAATTTTCGAAATTTTTTTTGGGAAAATATACAAGGGGGACTCTTGGGCAAAAAAATATTTTTTCGAAAAAAATTGTTTTTCTATGCGTTTCAGACGATTTCCAATCAATTGGCGAAAAAAAAAAATTTCAAAAATTTCGGATTTTTCCCGAAAAAATGTGGTGTGTCAGGCTCATAGCAACTGTGGAACTTTCTCTACTATGCTCACAATCAATAGGGTTCATCTGTGAGACGCCCCGAACAAAATTCAATCATGAAACCAGACACATTTATGCATTCCAGAACCGCTATCGTGCTAACAAGACATATATAAGAAAAGTGCCGACGACAACGACGACGACATACACACAGGATTTTTTTTTCTAAGAACCCATTTTTCGTGTTTTTCTCGCCGAAAAACGAAAAAATAACTCGAAATAAAAAAAAAACAAGGCAGATCGTACCGAATTCAAAAATATGCACCACAGGTCGTATAAAACTCTCTAACAGCCCATTAAATTTCCAAAGAAAAATTTACAAAAAAAAAATTTCAAAAAAAATTTTCGGAAAATTTTTTGGTCGGAAAATTTTTCGGAAAATTTTTTGGTCGGAAAATTCAAAAAAAAAAATTTTTGCCAATCGGTAGCAAATCGTCTGAAACATATAGATCCAAAGTTTCAACCCGATCCAACCACTAGAAGTTAGTCAAAAAGTCGTTCAAAAGGGGGAAGGACAGTATGAAGAAAAAAAAAAAAAACCAAATGTAGTAATGCACCCTGTGGTGCATAAAAATTCCACTTTTTTGAGGGCAAACCAATACTTTTCTCGCATCTGAAATTGTGGTGTGCGGAAACGTAAAAGGTACGTTTCCAGTTTTTGTTATTTCTCAAGATTTCGAATAATAACTGCGTCTCAAATCAAATATGTACATTAAGGTGTTTTCGAATAGCGGAAATTCCAAAAGTGCCTGGTCTCAATCGATAAAGAATCTTTCAAAATATCGCTGGTGAAAATTTCCACTTATTCGGTGTTGGTCTCACGTCTCCCGATAACTTTGGAGTTTATGGAATATGAAAGGGGAATTGAGCCTACTTTTGTAGTTTACTGAGAAGAATTTGTCATATTTTATTCGTATCGTTTCGTCTCATTTTTCATACAAATAAAAAATGATCAGATTTTCAAAGTGAACTGCAATTAAATGATCTGATTCCCCTTTTTTATTCTCGGAACTTTGGAAGTATCGGGACAGATCAAACCAGCACAATGATTTGAAATTTTCACCAGCGATATTTTGAAAGGTTCTTTATCGATTGAGACCAGGCACTTTTCGAATTTCCGCTACCCGAAAACACCCTAATGTACATATTATCATATCATTTCCGTTTCGAACCGCCCTATTTTCGATCGCTTCTAAATGTTATTATCAATAGTCGTAACATAAATATTGATCATACAATAAACAGACAGCAATCAACTAATATCGCTAACATGTTGTAAACACACTGTGTTGCTGTATAAACGATACAAACAAGAAACGAATAGAAATCCATTACATACAAAATACATCCATCAAATAGCGACAGTAAAATTTTCAACATAACTCATTCTGGCTAAAGAGTCCATTGCCAGTTATAAAACTAAACACTTGCACGTCTGCTACATTCATTGTTCTAAACTAAAAACTAATAATTTATTCGTGCCCTCCAAACAACGACTAGAGAGACACCAAATAGCGATCCTTTAATGATATTTGTGCTCTCGTACCCAGCTGCTTGGCACGTGTGTGTAACTGCTTCAACCGAATATACATACACTTGAATAAATAAATTGTTTTTCTATACTGGTTCACTCACCACTTCTCAGTGCACATATTCCGACGACTCTTATCCGCTATGCAAGATATGAGCGTATGTGTGTGAAGTCTGTTTAACAGTGTTTAGTGTTTTTTATATTACATACACATAGAACAGAAGACAAAAATATTTTTCTTTTCAGTTTGTGTTGTCATCATTCGTAGGCAGTGAGCAGCACACAGCACATTCCGTGCACATCTACCACAAGCCAAAATTTAGTACAACCGAAACCATTGAAGAGTTAACGCATTTTTCGACGTCTCAGCCATATATTAGGCCACTAAATATTTGCCGAGAATTTCGGAGTCAACAGCCGTATTGAAAGAGCACGTCAATGGTTCCGTTCTAGTGAAAACATTATCGGTTTTAAAAGCTGTTTTCAATATGTATTCAGAGAAGAATATTGAAATTTAGGTGTTAATCAACGCAAATGTTGAATTCGAAATATTCTAATTAGTAAATAGTGCTAAATTAATTAATCTATTTTGTTGTCGGTGAAGTTTCATTCGATTTTGAGCTGTTATTAAATGACTTGAAAATTAAATCAATGCTCTATGCTAACTATTTACTAATTTGCGTTTATTCGCAGGAGATCTGAAAAGTAAAAACGCAAGAAAGAAGAAATTTAATTTTTTCGAATCTGTTCGCGTCTATTTCAAGACTTTGATAGATCTTCGTTCTGTTGTGATTCGTCATTGAACTCATTTCTGCAACGAAAACTGATTACTGAAAAAAAACATAATCATTGTATTCGATAAGGTTGAATTGAGCAGTGGAGAAAACTAAATGGCGACAAAGGAGAAAAATCGAACTTGAAACAAAAAACCGGATGATAATTACACGTTCAAATACCATTAATTGCAAATTCGGAATTCAAACGAACTTTCATAACGTCGAATATTTGAGCCGTTTTGTTGAGTGAATCTATTTTTAAGGCCGCTTGCGTGCATCATCAAACTATAGCTTAAAGTTTGCACTCGTGTATAAAATAACTATGAACCGGATAATTTTATGTGTGACCATTGTTTTATCAACTTTTCTCTTAGGTTTGTAACTAAATTTATTTCACATTCCAAATTTGTATGGCTATCATTACGATTCAGCAATTACTTTCTACGCATCGTGTTGTTGTCTTTTACGTGAAAGTTTCATTCTGTTCAGTGCATTGGTTGAAAATATTTTAAAGAATAGGAATGATTAACTCTCCGGTATCGAGTCATTATTTCCATTTTCCTAAGATTCGTATGTATTATTTGATTTGAAATGGTTTCGGTTTATTGTTAGCTTCGTTCATTCAATAAAGAATGTCAATATTATTTGGAGCTTTTGATTATATTGGCATTTTCATTTATACGTCATTCGAGTCCCAAAATTCAAAACACTTTGAATCACACCTTTACAACTTTATATGGCGGATGGATTTGTTTTGGGCAGGATGAACGGACAAAAACATACAAAATGAAAAACTGAAATGGATGGGATCCATCCGCTATGAAGATATTGAAAATGTGCACTTTAAAGAATTCGAGTCGATTTCTAAAATGCGATAAATTATTTATTTATCTGAACATCGAGCAGATTCGTAATCAAATTTTTATTGTGTTCTCGGAATGAAACCAAAGCTTTTAAAGTAGATAAAAATATGATTCATAACAAGTTGTATATTTGTTGACAATTTAATTTTTTGTCTATTTCATTGCGATAAGTTGAATTTTGTATAGCGTTAGTCAAAATACATGAATCACATGTTTGCATTTGATGGAAGTTCATATCATAGCATGAATTAATCAAGAAGTTATGACTACACATGAATTATCCAAAAGAATATCCACACATTTTCAATGGTCATTGCAAATTGGATTAGCTGATGGTGCCAATTTGGTACATTTATAGATAGTAAATATTTCGTTCTGGCATATAAATAGAAATCTATTAATAATTTTTATATAAATTGATTCATTATTTCTCAAAAGTTCATGAAGTGACTTGATTAATTTGGCATGGCAAAGAAATTGGGAATTCAAAACAATGAAACCCAACAAAATGCGTATCTGCTCTTGTTATCGCGGCGTATATTCTTATTTTTGTATTCGAACGAGTGCTATACGTGACCTTCTCGATGATAATACAATTGATAAATAATTGAATCTCACTGAATACATCGTCTATGATGCCAACGATTTGAATATCAATTTTATCTTGTTTGTGAATATCAATTTTATCTTGTTTGTGGACATATGCGAAATGAGTTCTCATTTACCAAGACAATATTGACTCGAGTCTAAGTATTTATAATTTATCTCATCGACTGGTTTTTTAGGAGGTTTCATGGTCTGGAATAAAAAGAACTGAAATTTTTTTTTTCGCGCCAATCGGCCGGAATTGGTCAAAAACGCGTAGAAACATGATAATTTTGGAAAAAAAAATTTCACTCAAGGGTCCCCCATTGGAAAAATTTTTGAATATTTTTTTTGAAATTTTTTTTTCTAGAATTTTTTTTTTCAATTTGGGTTTCCAATTATACTATTCCTAATACTGCACATCAAGCTCTACTACCGAGTTCAGCTTGGCAGTGTATATTATGAGCCATAGTACCTATTAGAGAGGCGTTTAAACTTTAAACGTGTTCATCGTACATATTATAAATTCCGTTTTTTCTCTTTTGAATATAATGAATCATTTCGCTCTATTTTTGGCTATAAAAAAAGGAAAATAAGTCACACAAGTGCATCGAATGTTGAATGACATTTTTTGCCTATTATTTATCATTTTGATAGAAATGCGAATTCAAAATAAAATCAATGATGACATTTAGACACAAATACAATAAGTTTCTAGGTAGCCGGATCTGTCAAATTCTTACGCATACATGTCTGTGTTGAAGAATTACATTAAGAACCAACGGAAAATTTGAAAGACATGGGTGATCAAATTTAAAGACATAGGGCATGGTCGAAGGCAACTTCTCATTTGAAGTTCTTTTATTTAGTACTTAACTATTCGATCAGTCGCCGATCTATTGAGCGAATTTATGTTACATTATACTCATGTATTGTTTTGTAAGTGGCACTCAACCCATAAATAAGCTAAACGCCGTAGATGTGTGCAGTGTGCACTTATACGGATTGAGCATAATTGATGACTATTTGTCTATAGCGCCAAAGTAAACAATCACCTCGATTAACCTTGATCTCAAATGGGTCTGCATATTGACATCGGTATCTCGTTTATCTCTTTTCCAACTCCGAAATTGACTTTAACTTTATTTTATCGTTCTGAAAATGGCCATATTACCGCTCAACTGTATTATTCTTTATCTTTTACTCAAAACTCAATGATTTTCCGACAATTTTAATGTGAACATAAAGCATAGTTATGGTTTTTGCACATTCTCGGGGCAATCAAAAATGTATTTCTTCGTGAATTGAAATGTGTGAAAAATAAGTGGGTTTTACCTGTACATAATGTTACCATATTCGATTTGTAACAATTATAGGCTCAGTAGCCGCGCATTAACCAATTTTCAAGTCGGATTATTGCCCCTACACAATTTCAGAACAATTAATTTCTTCAACTTCACCAATCGTACATTGTGTACAGAGCAAACGCCGATTGAAAACGAAGTTCACATTCAGAATAATTCGGAATGCAAAAGACCATGCAAATGAAATAGAAACATATTTCAAATGATTGGTATTTATTCGCCCGCGTTCGCAGTTTGGAGTATTGCATGAAAATTGAGCTAGGAAATATTCTACTGGTGAATGAACCTCAATATGGTTCAATGCCAAATGCTCGAAGAAAAAAATGGTCAAATCAATTTCTCGGTTCTGAAATCATACAAAATCTTTTTTGTAAAAACATTTAAACGCATATGCATTATTCAAATTATAACATATACAAATTATAACATTTATTGTTAGCATAGTAGGATAGAACCGCCTTCATTTGAATTTTGAATTCTTTGGTTGTATTTTAATTAAGGTTGAAGTAAAGTAACTATTCTTTTTGCTGATTGTCTGCAAAAAAAATTAGTAAACAGAGAGAAACAGTATGTAAAAAATCAAAAACTAAAGGAATCAAATGAATTGTTTGTCTTGTGGATTACTTTTCCTGGTTTACTCGATTTCGAATTTCTCGTTGTATGTCCGGAATATACATCATACTATTGAATCCGCTCTCTTTTGACCCCCTGGCTTGATCATAGTTCTCGTAATATATGCCAAATATCTCGAGGTAAATATGTGAAAAGCCGTTAGGTACAGAATGCCGTTATTTATTTCGGACCAATGAACTAAATTGAACTATACCGCTGATCTTTAATATCTGTCATATGACCGAATGCTACACTCACTTGAATCAAGGAAGTTATTTTATTGCTCTAGTGCACGAGTTATATGTATAGCTCGTAATATAAAATTTATGTTTTCTAAATTTCAGAGTTGATGACGATGCGCAGCTGATTAAAAATACAAATGAATAGCTTTATGTATTGAATACATTATTATTGTTTCAGTTATCATGTTATATTCTTCATTTTCCTTCGTTTTTATTTAACATACTGACAAATAGAGTTCAGAACATATCCGGAACTGAGTATCATTCATGATATTTCATGTCAGATATTTTTATTTCAATTTTCCATAATATGAGTCATGAGATTGGTCAAATGAACGAGACAATGGAAATAACTGTTTGAATGGACATGTTTCCAAATGGAACGATTTCGCATAGAAAGACATTTGTTCAACGGTTTTCTAAAAGAATGCGAAAGAATAGAGAATTTATGATTGTATTCTTGAATTCAACAACAACTTTAGAGTTTAGAACATTGAAAACATACACTTTAAAAATATACTACTAAGACTATTGGCATGTGCTGAAAGTACGCAGGTTAATTGACAAAATTCAATGAACTATTGACAAACTTCAATAGAATTTATTGACATTATCAGTATTTTTAGTAGCCACTGCTAATAGCTTGAAGTTTTATTTTATTTCATTTTTCAATGAAATAATTCTGAAATAATGTTTGTGTAGCAGTTAGACAAAAATCTTTAAAATATTCGGTAAAGAATATGACAAAAGTTTTTATTTTTCTTACGGGAATCTCTTTGCGTAAAAAAAGTGACTACAATAAACTAATTTTGTTCTAGATCTACGTTACCGATACTAAAAATCATTTGAGGAATCATCGAAAATCACGGTTAATGGTCACGCCTTGGACGAAATGTGCCCAGGAATAATATGAATTTCATTTTCACATTTGAAAATAGCAATCTATGAAATCGGAAAAATCACATCAATTGGATTATTAAATGATCGTGACAATAATTTGAACACGTTTTTCTCACCAATTGGAAAATGTTTGAAATTTCAAATTCACTGTCTCCGAAATAGATATGAAAAACAGGTTATATGCCATTATTATTCAGTATATGGCAAGGGGGTGCAACATTGGTTTTTGACGTTTCCCAAGTGTACCTTGACAGTTCTCTCAAAACGTATTGATTATTTTTTTTGCACATATTTGTTCATTATTGTGCACATTCGAAACTTCAATTTTCTTCGTTATTTGTAACTAGTTGATGAATGGACGTGGACACACTGGGCAAAACAATATACAAATAACAAAGAAAATGAAAGTTTCGATTGTGCACAATAATGAACAAATATGTGCAAAAAAAATAATCTATACGTTTTGAGAGAACTGTCAAGGTACACTTGGGAAACGTCAAAGCTAATGTTGCACCCCCCTGGTATATGGAAATTGATTTGTTTCCGAAACTGAAAAAAAGTT
Organism: Mayetiola destructor; assembly: GCA_000149185.1. Classification (NCBI taxonomy): domain Eukaryota; kingdom Metazoa; phylum Arthropoda; class Insecta; order Diptera; family Cecidomyiidae; genus Mayetiola; species Mayetiola destructor. Next base: position 33,513 of record GL502318.1, read on the forward strand.
GATATAATATTGTCGGGGCGTTTTCATTCATCCGTTCACACCTCGATAATACAAAAAATTACATCATCGGAAATAAAGTCACTCGTTTATAATATACTATTTTTTATGTGCAAGCTCATTGCCCATATAATGTGGAACGGAGCCCCTAATAAAATAAATATTTCACATCGTGTGATTAAATTGTTTTGTTCAATGTGCTCCGCTGTAATCAGTCATTGCGCCCAATGTTACATTTTGAACACCCAACTTACATCAGTCGCATTTATATAGAATCTATTTGTAACTGCAACTCTCTTGAAAATTAATCGGAGTTCATAAATGGGAGTATCACCAAAACATTGTTTTTCCGTCAGCTCTGAAAAGTACTATGTACTATCAGTGAGACTATGGAATTTGTTGAGCTGTTGATTGTCTTATTGCGATTTAAAAAATGCTGAGTTGTTGTTTATGACAAATTTTTGCCGCTTCAATGGTGAATTGGAATCAAATCAGTTGGTAAATGTACTTTTTGAGTGAGCCACATACAATATTATTCATTTCATGCCTCTCAATTTCTTCTGAATATTTTCGTAACAAAATTTGAGCGCTTTATATTGTTCCCAATATCGTTTTCGGTTCGAATATAGAAAATAAACAATCATCGGCGGAAAATGGAAACTACAATTCCTACACACCACAACAATCTATAAGTAAACGCATTCAATTCGAACTCTTAAGCTCACTAGCTCAAGCTATTCATGCCGCATGATCGAATTTACATTTCACGAGAAAAAAATGAATTCAAAGATTCGTTCATTGGAACTTTTCGAACGGCCGAACAATTTTTCCAATGCGAATATAATAATTACTCATAACGTGGAATTTGTATTTAATTGCAAATCCATGTGCTTATTTTGGCGAATTGAATATTATTTTATTTTTAAAATTCATTCCATTGTATGCAATAGATAGTCATAATTTACCGGATGATCGTCCAAGAATACATGTACTGAATGCCTTGCCGAAATAAATTATAACGATCATTATTATTGTTTCACCGGTTGTTCGTAGTTTGTGATTTATTTTTTTTGGAAACCGTGTCAAAAGTCATGATATAACAGAAATTGTTTATAAATATTATGAGTACATTCCACGGTGATGCATTCGCTTTATCGATCTATTAAAAAACTGAAATTTCATTATAATTCCAGATGCAGCCGAACCTATTCAATGTTATCGATGCACTGTTGGTCCATCGAATCGATACGAGAATCGATCGCAGCAACTTTGTTCGAAGTTCACCGAAAGTGATGATTTTACAGTCGACTGCCCATTTTCAACAATGTGCCTAAAAAAAGTTTTCAAATACCAACTACAAAATGGTGTACAAGTAGAGACAGTGAGTCGAGACTGTGCCCAACAAAAGCACACCGAACAAGTAAGTACATAAAAATATGTTTACCTCAGTTCCATTTAAATTTTGCCTTTTGAATATAAAATATTTTGTAGTATAGTTGGACTACTCCAAGATTAAAATTCGAATATAAATCAAAATATAATTGATTCATTTGTTCTATTATGTATTCAGGTCTTCAAGGGGGGCAGTTGGAAACATGAAAACACCGTTGAAGAGCCCTACCAAGAAGGTTGTCCCCAAACTGATGATTCCAGTACGGTTTATTGTCATTGTAGGGGATCATTATGTAATAGTGCCCCAAAAGATAGCCCGAGCTATCACACAGACGCTATGGCTGTTATATTCGTATTCAACGCCATGAAATACTTGAGGAGTATCGACTGAATTTGTTCAATGACTTAAATTTTATCAGCTTTTTGGAGTTTGATGACACAAATCGATTAAACGCTTTCAAATGCCTTCACACTTATTTGCCTTTTTTTTTTTAAAAAAAGAAGAGACTTAGCTCTTTTGTAAATTAAATTTTATATTTAGCAACATCGAAATATTAATTAAATAATAATGAAATCTGATGCGAATTTATTCTTTAAACTGTTTTATATTTCATTGAGGTGTCGGAGAAACTTTTCGATAGACACACATTGTGATATTGATGTAAAATCATAATAAAATTGTGTAAATATAACGTATTCCGTATACCGCATACATTTTTGGCCAAGCGATGCAAAATTGATAGTTTTTGTGAATATTATTTAAAGCTGCAAATAAAAGGAAATGCAAATAACTGGTTTTATTTACTCACCGATTGATCATTTTCCACCAAACACAAGAAAACGACATCTTCACGCATTAGCCTTACGGCTACATGGAGTGGATTATTGCCTACAATGAGATATTTCAATAAAAATTCGGGAATATTTTCGTAAGAATCCTACTTTTTGCCTTGAGCATTTTGTAAAGTAGTGGGCTGGTCATATGTTCGAAATCTTGTGGCGTCAAATCTTCCCAGTGTGTTGAAATTAAACCGGAACAGTATTCAAGCAAACTCGAAGCACCAACTTCTTCAGCCACACAATAGAAACGGACGCACGAACGAACGCCCACCGATGAAACGAGTGCCCGTTCACACAGACCCAATAGGCCGGGTAATTGGAAGCGATGTGCAGCACGCAATAGCCCTAATGCTAATGTATCATGCTGCAAATCAATTACATCTGTGTAAACCCATCGAAGCAATGCATAGCCAATATCTGTTTCAAGATCGCTCCAATCTGAAATTTAAAAATTTAATTATGTGATTGATAAGTTTGAATTTCTCTAAATGAATACAATCAATACGAACCTAATTCATTTATGTCAGCCAAAATCTCCTCACGCCATTCTTCGGATCGTGCATTCAAAACGAATTTGTGGGCCGGTAATATTTTATCGCTCAAGCGAATTGTGATATCCGAATATGTCTTTCGGCCGTACAATGTAGCTACTGTCATTGCCAACCGAGATACAAAACTACTGAATTCACCTAAATCCTTATCGCCGCTAGCAGCAACCGCTTTGCTGTATTTTCTTTCAAGTTCGGCATAATTTCTCTGTAATTTAGTATATTCCTCTTTTAGAAGTTGTAAATGGCTAGCAAGCTTCTCTGAATTATCATTCGCAGCTAAAATAAATAAATCAAATTTTAGGCCATTTCTTGAACACTGATCAAAATTTACTCAATTGAGTAGCGCCCCATCAATTTTATAACTATTTCTATATTTTATAGCTTATTTGTGGTGGCCAAACGAACTGGTCGGAACAACAATCAATTGATACGTACCCATAACGTCGGCTTTACGCTATTACGATTACTATAATATATTCACTATCAATTTAAACCCGATGAAACTTGAAATATCAATCGAAGACTTTTTAATTTTCGAATTTAATAATTACTTTTTTAATTTTCGAAAATATTTGAAATTTAAACAAAAAATGAATATTATTTACGGATATTTTAATATTTTCATATAAATGAATGGAAAGTGATGTCAGAAATTAACTTTTCTTCGTTTCGTTTAACTTTAGTGTGTTGTTTATCTCTTTTATCGCATATTCTTCTGTAAATTGTCATCAAATTTTGATGTCTACTGTCATATACATATATTATCTGTCAAAAATCGAACACATTCGCCTCAGCCATCCATAGATTGCGATAAAAACGTTAAGGAGCATTTTCATTTGGTGGAGACGGTTCTTGAAATGTTGATTTTTGAAATCATTGCGGAATCATGAGATAAACAAAAATCTTTTGAATACTAATTAATTGTTCTCTGTATAATAATAATTATTATTATCAATCACTTTGTGATTCCCAAT
>GL502319.1:20139-31973 GCA_000149185.1 Mayetiola destructor
TACTCTCTCTCTCTCTCTCTCTCTCTCTCTCTCTCTCTCTCTCTCTCTCTCTCTCTCTCTCTCTCTATCTATCTATCTATTTAATGGTATGCACAAGGCATATGGCATACGACACCAGTACTCTCAGTACATATTTTGTCATCAGACAGTTAGTCGACAATGATCCCATTAATTGCATGCAAACTTTGAAAACATCAAAACAGAAGAGCAAGCGGAGAAGACATTGTTATTTTTTGTACACTGAATTGCGAATAGGCATAATGATGATTGTTATGCGTGCACCGAACACATGAAAAAAACGGCCATTTTTCAATCAAAATAAATCTTGCGCACAGTCGTTTTTTTGCGTTGGATTGTAAATTATAAATTTCAGAAGCAGCATCTGGTTCGATAAATAACCAAATAAAACCACTTAATGTCTATTTTCGGCGTCTCAAGAAGCATTTTCATTCTCTTATTTTTGTGTCCGTACATTCAAAATTGCAAGCATGCAGATAATTTTCGATTATTTTTTCGACATTTTTTTTCCGCTTCTCACTTGATAAATATTGCGCGGAAAGGAAAAAAAATAAAAAAAAACAAAATCCTCAATTTCAATTGGTGACCCGATGATGAACGATGAACACTAGAGTTTCCTGAAAACACGAACACTTTTTATTTTTATTTTATGATTTGTATTTGTACATGTCGATTTATCAAATAGATTCTAACAGCACAATAACACTCAATTAGTCGAACTGTATTAGAAATGGACGAGCTGCTTCTGCATACATACGCAAATCTATGTAGTAAATGCAATTCGTGCATTTCGCAAATTCCGTATCGAACCAGATGCAAATTTACAAAATTACATCATTAAACATGGTTAAAATGCATTTAATTTGTGAGATCGGCATCAACTACCCGTTCGATCAAAGCAAGTTATTTTCATTGCCAATTTATTTTGTTGACGATTGAAATCAAATCGATGAGAGAAATTTCTCTTTCACTTCAGCATTTTAGGTGCTTGTGTTTTGTAGAAGAAGAAATACCAAAATCTTTTCCTGCCGAATAAATAATAATTGTTGTTGTAATTTTTGACTTCACGTATCCCTATACGTGGTTCAGAACGAAAAATTCGAAGGATTTTTTTTCTCTGACGTTGGTCGTCCAAACACAAAATTATTTACTGGATTGCTATAGTTTTTATCTTCTGTCTGCTTCCAACACTATTTCCGTCGATTTCTCTCTGAGAATTAACATGATCTCTATCGATTCTTCTCAATGTCCAATGCATGATAATTGAAACGAGAAATTTCTGACGTTCATGGTTCACGAGTAATTGTCATTTGGAAAACAAAATCGTTTCATTGTATAGGTGTGATTTACATTACACACTTTATAGAATGTGTCTTACGCAGTACGAATTGAAATCTTATTGCGCAATACATATTCTAGAAAGAACCATTTTCATTCTGGGCCATCCACATATAGAATGTTTTCGAATAAAAATGGATGTTTCGTAAACAAATCACCAAAGATTAAAATGATCAGTGACGATTCGATTCATTTAAAAAATAAACAAAGTGAAACTCTCACAACAAATTATCCAAAGGAGATCGCTTAATGATCACTTTTTAACGAAAGAAAAAAGAGGAAAAATTAAAATGGTATAACTTGGTGTCATTTGCTGAGAACAGAAGCTCGTGCGATGCTCGGTAAACCTCCTGAAGGTAGTTACCACTCAAGTAGGACCACAAATCTTTAAAAATGAGCCAGTTTTCAAGTAATTACAGAAATTAAATTTACGATTCTATTCATATTCTAACAGTAGACGTCATTTTCAATGGCTTTGAGGTTTTACGCAATGATATTGGATCCTCTATGGGGACTCCAGTGCAACAAGTGTTCGAAAATTGTCAATTTTCGTAAACCTTCACAATCTATTCGTTATTTTTTGGAAACCAAATCTTCAATCTTACTACGGTTTCACAGGTCAATATTTCGTGTAAATTATGCGTAAAAAATATTTTTGTTTGAAATCATTCATCAAGCATTACTATCGAGTCTCTTGTGAGTGCATATTAGACTTCACATTGTTCTATTCCACACTCCCTAACAATAAGTCAATTGATTGGCTACGTTTCAAAAGTGGTGTTTCCTTTTTCCGTTTTTTTGAATATATATTGATAATATGTATTAGCTTTGAGCTCTGGTTGTTCATCCACCGAAAAAACGAAATTTTGAAGATGTTGGAACAAAATTCCACACGACGATCACCACATTTGCGAACGAATTGAAGACAGTCCCGTTGCTGCGTAGCGCAGCTGTATTATTTGGTAAAATATCACAAAGGAAACAGTGTTCTGATCTGTTCGGAACAGCTATTGAAAAAATAAAATATGAAATATCGGAATGATCGCTACGGATGAGTTCATTTTATTGATGCAAAATTTTGAAAAAGAAAAAATGACAAATTGTTCACATGATACCATATATCAGTAATATTGATTGCAAAACGATAGGCACGATTGTTATTCAACATAATCGAAGCGGAGTGTAACAAATATTATTTACAACAAGAGTTTTATGAACTTTCTTTTGATGAAAACATTTCAATTCATTTTTTTTTTTGAAGTAATACCAGTATTTCATCGAAATGATAACAGCTTTTAGTATCGATGATTCCAGTATTTAGTATCAATATATGGTGTTGGAATTTTCAATGACATGGTTTTGGAACTGCTACTGGAATTAGTGTTTTCATTACAAAAGCTGAAATTTGTGTTTTCCTTGAACTATAATTAATTGAAAATAATTAAATATATGAGGAAGTGATATTATATCGGAACATAATAAGGAGGCTTACGTTGAAATATTAACGCTCCGATATATTGAGTCTAATATTTTATGATACTGAAAACTGGCGAACAGATCTTGTATTAAATAATAATAACTATCATTTAATTATTCGAACCGTGGAAATACAGGGTGAAATTACTACTTTCTATTCGATTTTAATAATTAAAAATGCAAATGAAAGATGTTGAGACGATCTGAAAATTCACAAAAATACTTTGCATTTTTTTTTATCAACGTCTGACTTTTTGGTCGAAGAAAAAAATCCAAATTTATGTAGATCGTTGTTGTTCTAGGGTTGCTGATCATGAATTTGATAGTAATTTTACTTTTTCCTCTATTCATTTACCACAATAGTGATATATGATCAACCCAACCTTTAAAAATACTCGAAAAATCGAAATTCAAAAAATGGATTTATCAACATTAAAAATTGAATTTTGAGAGCTGCTTGTTGCACATTTTACGTTAAATATTTATTTTTCACGCTGTAATTCACTAAAGTGTTAGTTTTTGAGTATCCTTGGTCCATGAAATTCTACAGTGTTCACTCCTTAGTGGAATCTTGCATGGGTGAGAAAAAAATACGAATTTGTAGCAGTGGTAATAGTTAAAGGGAAAACTGCTGTCCATTGATGGATATGATACTCGTTTCTCAATTCTCGACACGAAATGTATTCGACCAGTAATTCGAAATAAATCGCATTGCAAACGCATGTAAAAACCACAAATGCTAACAGGCATTGAAAAGAACGGTTAATTACACTGTAGGTAAATTTTAAACTTTTGAAATACTACAGAGAAACGCCCGAACACATTTGACAGTCACTTGTTTGTCAAATACTGTCAAATGTCAAATATTGATTGTCAAATGGGGTGCAATGGATGTAAAATTGAAAAAAAATACGATTCGCATCATCAGTTTTTCTGTCAAATGTCAAATTTGACAGATTTTTGACATTTGACAAAAAAAAAATTTTTTGTCCTAAAATGATCTCCAGGTCCTGAAACGGATTTTTAGCCTATTAAAACCGTTTTGACATTTTTTGAAATTATCTCGGTAATTTGACCTGAATCTAGAAAAACGGTTGGCACCACTGGATTCTAGGGTCCAAAATTAAGTTTACGTGTTCGGGCGTTTCTCTGTAGTATTTTCACCTCCCTACAGTATTAAATTATTACACAAAATCAAAATCAGCGAACAAGTGATCCATTTAAAAGATTCGGTCATATTACTAGAATAATAAGTGGCTCGTGTAGCCTCAATGATTAATTTATATTTATGTATTTATTTTCCAATTTCTTTTTCTTACTCCTCTTTTAGATTGAAAAAAAATATAAACTCGTCCGCCGATGTCATTATTGTGCTACAAAATCAAAAACCTGTTTTCAATAAAAATTTTAGCGCTCCACTAAAATTATTCGGTTTTTTCTGTTCTATCAATTGAAATGGACACGTTGTTGTACAATATACTTTTTTCTTCTAGATATCTCGTTTATGCAACAAAAGTGCATCGCTACTTTCGTCGTTTTTTTTCTTTTTTCTTCTTCTGGCCACTTCGTCCTTACTTTGAATAACACAAAGCAACACGGATTTTGGGTCTATCGAATCAATAATTTTTTTGAAAGTTTTTGCGAGTAGTAGAAGTAGCTATCTTAAGCTTTAATTACAAACTTGCACATCGAAAATTGGTCTTTCTCCAAATTTTTCAAGTAGCTCCATCTCAAGATCCGGCCATCCAGTTATGATGGTTTTTAGAGCATTTTATGGGGCTATCTCCAGTCCTTCTTACATGAAATTTTGACGATGGTGTGGGTGGAAAAAAATTAGAAAATAATCAATGTGAAAAAGATCAATGTTTCTGAATGCCCCCTCTTTTATGTTTATTGGGAAATCAACATATAGATCCGAAAATTCAGGTTGATTTAGTCACTAGAAATTGTTTGAGAGCTCGTTCGAATTGGATACGACGGAATTATTATACGGCCTCTGGTGCATATATGTGAATTGGGTAAGAGCGAACTCTATCATTCTCTTTTATACATTCGCGAATAATGAGTACATATGTAATACTGTCATACGGGTGAAATAAATGAAGGAAGTGATATTCGATTTCCTGAATGACAGCACCTCATTATAATGAATGGTAACCCAAAGAATCATTATTTCTTCATTGTTTATTTTTTTTTTTGTCATGTTCTTTTTGTGTTTCTTTTTGTCGGGTGTGAATATACGATCAGAAAAGTTTACTGTCGAATCGAAATCAACAAAATGTAATCAAATTGCAAATTCAATGGCAATTGAGAACTTGCCGGACTTATGATATTTTGTGTTAAAAAGTAAAAAAAAGATTACATATTCAATATGTTTATCATCATTGGATAATAATTATCACAAAACATAACGTATATACAGATAAAGTTATGCAGTGTATATTCTATATTCGAAATTCAAATTCAATAAAACAGACGCTCTGAAAATTGTTTGCACAGATAAAGCAATTTCTTTGTTTACCGCATCCCAATGGCTTGAAATTTTTTCATAAGATTACATCAGTCACAAGTATTAATTCGTTTGCACTCTTTTCACCCATGCCATTCAGATTTTCAATTTCTTTTCAACTTGTTTGCTTTTCTGTTCGTGTTTATTTTGTGCTTACGATTTATTTTATGCTCGATAGCGGGAGTAGCGCTTATGCCGTGCTTAAGCTTCACCAGTCATAGTAAAAGTATCAGGCAAGTGACGTGATATTTTCGCATACTCTTGCAATCTTACGACAAAAACATGTGTTGTATGGTTAAAAATGAAGGTCAACATCGACATGCAATACAAAAACTCATACACACTTGTTCCATTTTCCATATAAGTATGGCTTGCTTATGAACAACAACAACAACAACAACAAAAACGTGTCAACTTTCAAAGTCAACAAGTATGAATCTCCCTCTTTTTAGTTGTGTTTGTTTTGGGCTACACACTTTTTATTTTTTTTCTCTGGCTAGAATTAGTCGGGTTATTTTATGGGTGAATACGGAACTACGTCGCTATCGTGTGTAGCAATGTTATAGCTCGCAGCTCGAAGCCCTTGATATGGTAATAAAATCGTTGCACATCCTAATGTACATAAATGAATTGGAGCAGCTCTTTTGATGGGAATGAATCCAAGCGTGTTTTCTATCAAACAATATTGTAACATCATTAATTTATGGATTGGATAAATTACCATAACAATTATTTTTTATAAATGTGTTGGTATCTCTCAAGTATTATTCTGAAGTACACAGTTTAATGCATGCCATTCAGTGAAAATGATCGATCGTTGACAATCATCATTATTGTATCAATCCTTGATAAAATTCCATATGTATTGCTTGATGTGAAACATTAAGTTATAAAATCGTTATATATATATATATATATTTATTTATGTGTACCAGCTCTAACTCGGTGTGGGATGAGTCTGATGCCTTGTAATTTGGAAAGCTTAAGAAAATCCCCCGTGCCCATTTTTTTTGTTTAGCCCTAGACCCTATACCGGTCCCGGGATAGGCATTCGAAATTTTTTTTTCTCTCATTTTGAATTTTTTTTTGCGCCAATCGACTGGAAATGATCAAAAACGCGTAGAAACACGAAAATCTTGAAAAAAAAAATTTCGGCCAAGGGTCCATCATTGGAAACCTTTTACAAAAAAAAAATTTCGAATTTTTTTCCCCAAATATTTTTCTCTTAAATTATTTTTTCTCAAAATTTATTTTCCAAATTTTTTTTTTCAAAATCTTTTTTTTCAAATTTTTTCAAGCATACGCTTCATCAAGCACTACTACCGAGTTTAGCTTGGCAGCGTATCATTTCAATAGAATTAAATGTAAAAGTGAGCAAATGGGTTTGTCCATTAAATGTAAAAGACAACATTGGCACCGAAAATCTATTATTAATTATGTATACGGTATATGCTTACCAGGAAAATAATGTATTTCTTGCCGGTATCCAGTTGCCGGCCATTTGCAACATTTTTTTTCATCCTTCCCATAACCACTATCCACTATCACAGTCACATTCATGCTGAATAAGTAGATCTCATGATCAGTGTGCAATGTGACGTGAGTTTTTTTACCTTCAAAATTGCTTATTGGGTTGAATGGACAACATCTGAATCTCTTTCTTTTTAGTTGATGTCAAATATCTTTTCTATGCACTTTTTCCCAGACGTGTTATCGTTCGACAGCATTTATTTAGCATTTATTGTTTGTATGGGACTCAGGGTGCCAAGGCAACCAAATTAACATGTATTCAAGATTTCATTTTTTCGATTAAATGATAAATTACTCTGCCAACTAATTATTAGTATGCTCGATGTGTTGAACTTTTTCGCTTTAGCACTTTTGTTTTTTGCAGTGACAAATCAATAGCCAATTTAGAAAAATATCACCTGTGAATATTTCACTCCCCCAGAACTATATTATACTTGGCAAATTTTTCAATTTCAATGAACGTCATCGATTTTGAAATTTTAGTGAAATCAAAACGTAGTTAAGGGGTCGGGCACCGTTAACATTATAGTGTTTATATTAAAATGTGACCGCAAGAATAGGTCAAGAATGATGAAACATTTGTATGGAAAAGAAAACATTTCGACCTATAGCTTGTTCTACCAATGAGTTCTACCCTAGTAGGGAGCCTCCGCATGAAAATTTCCTAAACACAACGAGACATGGAATTGAATCTGAATGGATGGAATGAATGTTTTTGGAGACACAGAAAAATACAAGACACATCAAGCAATAAAGAGAACGCAAAAAAGGAAAAAAGATCACCTTTTCCAAAGAGCAAAACGTAGTTAAGGGGTCGGGCACCGTTAACATTATAGTGTTTATATTAAAATGTGACCGCAAGAATAGGTCAAGAATGATGAAACATTTGTATGGAAAAGAAAACATTTCGACCTATAGCTTGTTCTACCAATGAGTTCTACCCTAGTAGGGAGCCTCCGCATGAAAATTTCCTAAACACAACGAGACATGGAATTGAATCTGAATGGATGGAATGAATGTTTTTGGAGACACAGAAAAATACAAGACACATCAAGCAATAAAGAGAACGCAAAAAAGGAAAAAAGATCACCTTTTCCAAAGAGCAATGCCGGAGGCTTATATGAAATTTCGCCTTTTTTTGACAACTCCATAAGAATAGCATTGAATAGATGGTGCTAGTTTCTATGCGGTTTAAAAAAAGGCAGAAACCGGCATTGCTCTTTCTTATAAGAAAATAATAACTAATAAGACTAATATATAAGACTATAGTAATTTTTGTTCTCAATCATGAGAACTTTACTGGTTATGATTGTGAATGTTGTGGTTAGGGCCTCAAAACTCGAAATTCGAAAAAAATGCGTTTATTCTGAATCGGTTTCAGTTCTGACTGATGGAGAAATGATATTAATTTTTTTTTCTCGGAAAAATGCCAATTTGGGACCCTTGAGAAAAAAAATGATAGCAGCCCAACAATATTTTCGCACATTTTCTTCCAAATACCGTATGACGATAAACAAATAATTCGATTGATGAGCAAAAGATCATAAATTGAATCGCCTTTCTTTCAGCAGCTTTTATTGTTGCTTGTTAAGACCGTACTAAAAGATTTCGCCAGATATATTTTAACCTGTATCGAGGTTTGTGCGTGGGCCAAATCAATGAGCTTGCATTTTCCATTAAACGACATAAATATAATCATTATATCATCAGCTTATTTCCAATTTCTACATTTGGTGGTGTTAAAGAGTATTCTTTGCTATTTAGTGTTAGCATTGGCGTGTGGCAGAAATATATTTTTTCACCTTTCATTTAAGATTTTTTCTTCATTTTCATGAAAAAAATGTCGGAGCATTGAAGTTCATCATGTTGATTCAATTTCAGAGAATCCACAAAAAATAATCGAACTTAAACTAATTCAATAACTCATCACAGAATATTAATTGAAGCTTACCTTGTTCTCATTAGACGAATACGAATTAGAGTGTCTTCCGAATATTCCATATTTGCTTTCGCTTTTGCAATATTACGCACCATTGAAATTGATTTACCAATTCAAGTTGAATCGAAACAATGTGCTTACGAAAAATAAAACAAAAACAAAATAAACACGATATTAATAATTCAATTCAGGCAGCTGTTTTCCTATGCCGAACATGATCAAACTATCTATTGTTGTATTCAAAGGTTCGCCGTAATTGTTTATTCTAATTATAATAAACACGTGCTATTGGATAATCATGCACACAAAGGAACGTATGGTTTTCCTTCTACTTGTCAAAGTATTGGCGCCCTTTCTACAAATTTTACTTTTTGAATATTTATTTATTGGTAAATATTTATTCACTTACAATTGTTAGTTGTATTGGTATTACCAAAACCGCCTGTGTTGTCTTATGCAAATGAACAGATTTTTTTTTTGCACTTTGTGATACACAAACTACAAATGAACAGATTTCTACCAATGAAAAGAAAAAAAAAATTTCAAATTATACGAGATTGAATACAACAGAAAAGAAGAACAAGCTTTCATGCTGTTGTTTTCATTCATTCTCTATTCCCAGCCTATTCGGAATTAGTTGTTGTAAATTTTTCTCCGTTGTTGAACTAAAACTTTTAGTTGTAGAATGTTGATTTTTAGCAGTCTCGCCATTTCTTCCCGCAATTTATCATTTTCGGTTGAAAACTAGCTCTCGATAGAAAGATTAGCGCCTCGGAATGTGTCATGGTGACAAATGACGGTTAACGAAAAATGATAATTTACGAGGCGCTCTGAAGAATACCAAATCATAAAGTTAGCCACTTACATGCATTTCGGCGGCTCTATCGTGCTAATAATCGGAAATTCCTTCAAAATGTCAGAAAGTGTGGTATATATGGATTTGTAGCACCCATCGTGCTTACTCTGTTTGGTTCGAAATCAATAGCGTTCATCTGTGAGGCACCTTGAACAATATCCAATCATAGAAATAGCCTTCCGTATGCATTCCAGAAGCGCTGCCAAGACTTGGAAAATAAAAGTGCCGACGACAACATATACAATATACATACATAGGAATTTTTTCTCTAAAGAATACGTTTTTCCACTTTTGCTCGCCATAAAACGAAAAAATAAATCCGAAAAAATTGAACTTTTCGTATCTTGAATAGGGTGTGCGGAAAGGTATAATCATATTTAATGAGTAATTATTATTAATCGCTAAACGTCAGGTTCATAATATGAACTTCATATATATGAATCAAAGGCAGCCAATCACAGTAACCAGAATTTCATCAAGAATCAAAATGGTAATGTTCATGTCATATTCGGTGTGAAAATGTGCTTTATCCTAAATACCTGCATTCGATAATCATTTGATGATTGAAGTTTTCTTAGCATGACTAATACTATGCACTGAATTCTATTTGTTTTGATACTTATGCGGTAATCTCAACTTAAGCCAAGATATTTATTGTCTTCGTGTTAAAAATTTCATATCTGATTTCTATGAAATCGGAGATAGAAACCTGAACAAAAAAAAAACGTGTAAATAACTAAAAATAACCATATGAGTGTGTGATGATGATGGGTAATATAATAGTGACTTAATATCGAACAAATGGTGTGACTGGAAAACCGGCTAAAAGCACAGAAAAGAAAATAAGGAATACGCGACAGGAGCGTTGGGCGGTATCAATTCTTTTTTGTTGCTATTTTCTTTTTCTTTGTCAAAATGAAACAAATTAAGTTTTTTTCGTTCACAGTTCACAGCTTGAACAATACGTAGCACAATGTATCTCACTTCAATTTCCATTCAAATGATTTGTGGTCGGCCGTCTCAATTTGTATTCATTAATAGTTGTACATTTGACAGGCCTAAACTAAATCAACCATGAATTATGGTTTCCTTGATGGGACCATTGTTTAGTTCGATATTTTTCCTCAAAACAATAATGAATAACGCTGCTCTCTTGCTCATTCGCTGTTCGAATTCTATTTTCTTTTAATATAGGAGCTGGACATTTGTTTGTGTGTAGAATGTTGAATGTGCGATATGCGTAATAAACTCGTTACAATATATTTATTCTCTTCCATGGCACATATAACTCGATTTGATTCCGAAACGCTATTAGCTTTTGAGTCCAATGAAAGCCAAACTAATAGTACACACATTGCGTGCGTGCGTGCGTGTCTTTTATATCATTCAACGCATGAAATGTTTGTTCATTCACGTTATCTCTTTCCTACTTTCATACATTTTGTTTTTAGCGCTGCGGCACTGTTTGTACGTTTTTCTATTTTTGGTCAATCAAATGGTCTGGCCCGATCAAAAGGCTTATCATCTGATGTAATTTGCTAGTTTAAGAATTTCGAATAGATAGATGACAGAAAAAACGAAAAGGAATAAAAAAAATAATTCAAAAATTTTATGGCTCTCCATTAATGGTGCGTGCTGGTTTTGAACAATCGTTCAATTAAATCTTAATGCGAAACTGGTTTTCTTTCTGCGTGCCAAGCACGAAGATCAAACGAACTGAAAAAGACACATATTACTATACAGAAATAAAGAAAAAAATCGAAAGAATTAGAAAAAGTTGAATGTTTTTTGGATGTTATTTTATTTACAATAGTAAATCGTTCAACCGTGGCTTCTAAAACCTGGCGGCGGGCATGTGTCAGACGTGACGTGAAAGCAAATTGAAATTTTGAGTTTCATTAATTTTGCGTTAATTTTCTAATTTGTTTTCCACTTTTGTTTGTTGCAATTCAAAGGCATCCTTGCTGTGTCATGTTTTCGTTGCTATTTGGTGATGATGGCGTTTTCAATATGATGGTTTCTTATAATAAACATTGTTAGCAATGACGGCAGAGCCCATGAAATTCGAATGCAGTGGTTACTGGTTACTGGTTACTGGTTGCTGTAGATCATGTGATATAAACGCACTTATCAGGAGTTCAATATTACAATGACCACTTATTTGAATT
>GL502320.1:14718-42218 GCA_000149185.1 Mayetiola destructor
TTGTTGTTGTTGCTGCTGTTGGGGAATTTGTTGCATCGCCATATTCCCGGGTACATTGCCAGCAGCTTGAGCATTTGGATTATTTTGATTCTGAGACTGTTGCCTTTGTTTGATAAATGCCGACATCAATTGTGGATTCGATTTGAGAATATTCAAAATTTGCTGATGAGAATCTGGATTTGCTGTATTTTTCAATGTTTTCATCAATTGTTGTAATGCTTGTTTGGATGTATTTTGTGCATTTTGTGCATTTTGTGTCATAACATTTCCTTGCATTCCACCAGGTCGCAAATTTGACATATTGCCAGTGTTGGGCATTATTTGATTTTGATTCGGTCCACCCATGGCCATCACTGTAACATTTCATAACCATTATGAGTACAATTCCAAATGCGATTATTATTATTTATTTATATAAAATGGGTGGTGAATTACCTTGCTGCGGTTGTTGTTGTTGTTGCTGCATTTGATTTTGAGACATCATTTGACCTTGATTTGGTGGACGAAGTCCTTGATTTGCATTATTTGGAAAGCGTGCACTCCAATCATTCATTTGCATCATATTTCCGCTCGGTCCAGCATTACCAACATTCATTGGGCTCGATTGATTTTGTTGTTGATTGGCATTGACCATCGTTTGTTGTTGTTGTTGTTGTTGCTGCTGTTGTTGTTGTTGTTGTTGTTGTTGTTGTTGCGAATTTTGTGGCTAAAGAAAGATTTTACAATTAATAAACGCGTCACATGAATGAAATGATAGAAAATTGATTATTTTTATTATTATTATTATTATTATAATTATTATTATGACAACTTACCAAAATGTTAACATTCATGCCACGTTGCATAGCTGGCGGTGGCATTGGACCAGCCGGCAAATTCTTTCCAAAGCTACCATGTTGTCGTGCCGCTTCTTCTTGAACTTCTTTCACAACCTGAAGTACATTGGCCGGTGGCGTTTGTGTTCCTGGTTTCAATCCCATGCCCGGCTGTAATGGACTTCCCAAACTGTTCATGTTGCCAAGATGTGGAATTGGCGATGAAACCGATGCTGGACTCGCTAATGATGAATTACTGCCCATAGCATTAGCCGACATAGGTCCTGTGTTTGACATCGTTGACATTCCACCACTCATCGATGCCATGTTTGGTGTTGTATTACCAGCCATTGTATTATTTCCAGACATTTGCATACCACCTGACATTTGGTTATTGACATTCATTGTACCAGTTCCACCCATCATGTTACCGCTATTCATCTATTTCCATGTTCATTTTATTATTATTATTATCATTTAAAATTCAATTAGTTTATTTCAATTGAAAAAAATTGATCAAAGTCATCAATTTAATTATTTACCTGTTGCATTTGTTGCATTTGATTGCCTGTATTACCCATTGGACTGACCATATTCATTTGACTGATCATTTGATTGTTGTTAATCATATTTCCAGGATTCATTTGACTATTGCCGCCCATTGGATTATTTACATTCATATTGCCACCTTGCATCATATTACCGGTATTTATTTGTTGTTGCTGTTGTTGTTGCATTTGATTTGTTGGACTGGACATCGGATTAACCATATTGTTCATGGGACTCATTATTGGATTATTAACATTCATTGATCCTTTGCCAAGCATATTTGCATTCATCATTTGTTGTTGCTGTTGAACATTTTGCATTGATGGACCGCCCATTTGATTGGCAGGATTTATATTCTTGCCTTGCATTTGTGGCATTAAATTAACAGCGGGCACTGGATTTTGAGCTCCACAAATGGCTGCTGTTTGAGCCGCACCCATTGCCGCACTTCGATTATTCATGAATGCCACCCGACGACGCAACAATTCAGCTTGTTGAACTCTGTTTGATGTAAATTATTTTATTATTATGAAAAAAAAACAAAAAAAACAATCATTTCGAAATAAAAATCAAAACAAACCTCTGAGCAAGTTGCTGCTGTTTCAGCTTATGCTTAATATTTGGACAAAATGGTACCAAACATTTAATTTCTTTACAGTGTTTAGCATGATAACAGCACAGTGCTATGAGTTGTTTACAAATAGGACAACCACCATTTGTTTTGCGTTTGCAAACTTTTGTATGTGATACAACTCGTTTCATTTTCATACAAGATGGTTGAGGGCATGATTGATCAACACATCGACACGCATGCACCAATGATTGAATACATCTTTGGATAGATTGTTTTCGGGCTTCTTGGGGATTTGCCTGTTTATTATCATTTTGCGTTTCCTCATCCAAGTCCAAACCCAATTTTTCCATTGGATGATCATGTCCAACTTTTTCTTTGCATATAGTACATAAATCAAAGTCCTGAAAAAACAATAACATTGAATTTTAAACATACAATTGTTACGTGGATGCCATTCAATAATAATAATGATACTTATATAATAATTAATATATGGAATGATATAGTTTGGTACTTTGGACTTACATCACAAATGGTGCAGTGGAATCGAGTTTCGACATGGTTCTTACAATTGTTACATGTGTAAACGAATTTGTCCGAACTTTGGTTGTGTAATTCATATAACATGCATAAGGTACTGAATTGTGCACGACGCAATGACGAGAATTCATAATGTCTGTCTCGGGCCATTGTTAGGAATGCATCACGGCCATCCATCAATTCACATGGAATGAGTGGATCTGGATCTTGAATTTGCTGTTTATGGAAAATTAATTTAGTTTTTTTTTTTCTTTTTTTTTCTATCCATTGAAGAAAAGTCACAAAGAAAAATGTGCAGAGAATGTATGAAAATATAGACTTACAGGTAAGGCCGCCGCCGCTTGAGCTGAATGCAATCGAATGACAAAGAAAACTTCTTTATGTTTTTCCATGGTTGCAAATATTTTTGCACTTAAATCGTTGCCACTTTGTTGTTCGTGTGACTTTTTGTTGTTTTTTCGTTGATTAGCTTTTGATTTGTTCGATTTTTTTGCTTTCTTTTGACCTTTCTTTTTATCTTCGTGAGGTGGTTCGTGTTCCTCATTTGTTGAATATATCTATATGGTCGACATTGCAAATAGAGATTAAAGATATTGAATAAAATAGTAATTTTTAACATTATGTCAACTTACGGCATTCGCAGCGGCTTCTTCTTCAGCTTGTTTTTTCTTTTCTTCTTCGGCTTGTTCGAGCTCTTTAATACTTTCTTCGAGAACATTAGGCCAGAAATCACCTTCAAAATATGGTAAATCTGCTGCTGATGTAAGTTTATCTTCCTGCGCTTGCTTCAAAATATCCTTATAATCCTGAATGGTACGTTCGATCATGCCTTTGTCCAACATTTTCTTATACCATTCCTGTAACCGTTTTGGTTTTGGAATTTTTTGATCAATTGGATGACAATGGAAGATATAGTCATCACCTTCAGATGGTGGACAAGCCCAAATATGTGCCATAGTATAACCTAATTGTTTGACATAATCCATATAGCCCAACAATATTTCATGATAAACTGCCGTTCGATATTGTCTTGGTTTAAAAAAATGCACCGAATCCAAATAAGCAATGTAAACACGCCTTGTATTCGGTGGTGAGCATTCTGATCCATATTCTTGGACATGCATACCAAAGAAGCACACATCAATCCCATCGATTTCCTCAAATGCAAATAATGCTTTAGCTCGATACGGAAATTCGCTTTTTAAATCACCAGATTCAACGAAACGGCTACGCATTCCAGGTTTTACTTCAACTATTTTATCTGAACTGGATACAACACGTATATGTACTTCACCAGCGCCGGCCTCTTTTTTCTTAAGAAAATTATTGACCCGTGTTTCAATATAAACACTTAGTTTCGTTTGTGGCAAACGTTTAGCATTGAATTTATTTTCTTTTCGTCGTTCGCCTTTTTTTCGTAAACAATTATCACACACAAATCCACCGGGCCATATTGAATCCAAATGGAGTACGCATATTTGATGCTGTTTACGACCACATTCAAGACAATCGACAAACGGTTCCAATTCCAAATGATCATTTTTCATTTCGACAAATTCGGATTTTTTTATTTGGCTCGATTGCATTGGATCATCGCCCAATGTGACTGTATCGCCCGGTATTTCATTAAAGCACTTTTGGCAGAATGTATAACGATTTGTCATAACGGTATAGCCACTGAAAAACAAATAATAATATAATTTCGATAGTTTATCATCAGTGTTTAAACTTTTAACTCAATCGCCAATCACCATCAAACAAAGTATTCATTCAAAAAAAAAAATAATAATAAGAAAATAAGAATACTCACCTTGTCGATATAATATAGCAATAATATTTAGCATCACGAGGAATTGTGCACAGTTGTTTACCGTAGCAACATAATACTTGTGGATTAAATGTGTATTTGCGACCGCAACAATAGCCGAGCTGCTGCATCACTGGATCTATAGCTTGTTCAAATACTTCCGACAACTGAAGGATTTGGAAGACACATAATATTTCAGTTAAAACGTTCAAAATCGTTTGGCAATTATTATAATAAATCGTCATTTACCTTTGTACAATATTTATAAACTTTAGACGTTTTTCTATTGTAAAGCCATGCATTATCAAACATTAGCCAAACATCGTCCACATATTCCCATGGATCAGAGTATTGTCCAGAATTTAATTTAAATTGAATTGTGCTTAAATCCATTGGTTTCCGCACTATTTCAAAATAATCTGGAATTTGTAGTGCATTTGGATCGACTGGTTGTCTAAATGGTAACGATTCGGCCTCTTGCATGTACATTTGCTCCCATGTTGGTAATAATGCCTGTCGTAGCTCTTCTGGTTTGAATACTAAAGAGAAAAAAAAAATGAGCATTTAATTTTTGTGTCACAAAATGATTTCAATTTTGAAAATGAATTGAAAAAAGAAAACAAAGAAAATATAGTTCATGCACTAAATGTACAATACTTACGGCATTTTTTCTTTTTATCCTTTTCGCTGCTATCTTGTTCGATGGGCTCCGGTATTGGGTTTCTTTCATTTTTCGGCTTAATTTCAGCTGGTGACATTGGTTCATCTTTGATTTCATCCCTCGTATCGTTCATATCATCATTATCGCTATCATTATTGTCACCTTGATCCATTGGTTCGGTTTTGATTTCATTTTTAATACTTGATGACATTTCATTGCCAACATTTTTACCGCCACAATTGCTGTTGCTATTGTTACTATTTGTATCCATTAAATTGGTATCATCATCCATTTCTGTTTTAATTTCACGCTCTTGTTTTATGTCCAATTTTCCTTTAACGCTATTACTATCACTTGGCGATTGAGAATCTTCGTCACGTTCGGTTGTCGAATCCAACGATTTATCGAACATTTTTGTATTATTTTCATATGAATTGTTTTCAATCACATTAGAGTTTTTATTTTGCATTGACATCACATTTGGTATTGGTGTGCTGGCTGGTGTAATCACCGTTAAATTTGCATTTGCATTTGTATGGGCTGGAGATGCTAGCGGTGATGGACTGGGATTCGGTACTTGAGATTGTTGTTGCGTGACTGGAACTGAACATTTCGGAGAGTTAGTTTTGTGTCGCTGGCCAATGAACGAGTCTAACAATGTCTTACCATCGGGTGTGGATTGTGACTGTGGCGTTGGAATACGTGGAATTGGTGTCATTTGTGATACACTTCCTGGGCCTTGTTGAGATTGTTGAGCATTTGGCGTTGGTGGCTGTTGTATACCGTCCATCAGACGATTTTGTTGTTGTTGCATGCTATTTGTTTGAGAATTATTTGACTGTTGCTGTGGTGTCATGGGCCCTTGAATCGATTGGGATTGATGACCTTGATTTTGCTGCATCATAGAAGGTCCATTCGGTGTGAAAGTATTTCTTTGATTTTGAGCTTGCAATGGTTGTTGATTAGCTAAAGAAATAGAATCGGTGAGGATGAAAAAAAAAGAAAAAAAAAGAAAATCGGTTCCATTTATAATTTGCTTTAAATGTGTAGGCAAAACAATATAGTTTACGTTAGTTCATATAAAAAGCATCGATATTCAATGAAATTCGTTGAAGTTTCATTTTAACTTCAATTAAACGAATTTTATTTCGAACGCAATTTACATCTGTGTATGCATGTGATAAAGGCACGACTATGGTGTACGCATTAGAAATGGTGCGTTTGCGTACACAATTGAAAATGGCTGATAAATCAATGCAATACAATAACAAAACTGAGTTCGCTCACTTTAATGACAAAAAAGTTCGAGAGTTGATTAAATAAAACTTACCAGCTGCTTGTTGTTGGCCGTATGGTGATAGAACGCCATTCGGTGCATGCATATTCGGTGTAGTAGAAGGACTTGGCATTCCAGTTGCATTTTGTAAAACATTACCAAGTGCAGCTCTTTGATTTGGATTTGGACCTTGTTGCTGCTGTTGCTGTATTGCATTTATATCAGGTGATAGCTCCATTGTCGGGCGATATGTCTGTATATCAGTTGATTTTTATTAGAAAATTTTGCAGGAAAAAAACTAGAAATTATTATGTATTTATTTATGAAACGAAAAACCTTACCAGTGGATTCGATTGTTGGCCCATCCAATTTTTGTTTGTTGCTTTTGCATTTGTCACTGATGAATTAATACTTGCTGCACTTTGTTGAAGACTTGCCTCAATGCTTTGCAAGCTCAATTGATTCGGTGGTTGAGGTGATAACAAATTCGGTTGTTGCATTCCCATTGTTCCTCGTTGTAATGCATTTACAATGCCTGAATTAACATGCGGCATATTTGCAATTTGTTGTCCTTGACTATTTGGACGAATTTGTTGTTGTGCAGATGCTTGATTGCCAGATACTTGCATTGGGCCAGATTGCTGGGTTGCCGTTGATGCTGATGATGTTGGACCACCTGGTGGTTGATTGGCCAATTGTGCTTGCATCTGTTGCTCCTTGCGTTTTTGACGTTTTTCTTCCAATTCTTTTTGAATTTTATAAATTTTTTCGGCTAACAAATGATAATATTCAGATCTTGAATTGGCCATTTCGTACATATCACCTTCAACTTTTTTTGCATAAGCAACTAAATTGCACATTCGCTTGTCAAGCATGGCAGCCGGATCTGGTGTCGGAAATATTGCTTGAACAAGCTTGTGCACCAAATGATTACGAAGATCAGGCGTTATTGAATTATGCCAATCCTTAGTTCCGGCCACATTATTTGCTTGCACTTGTGAATTTGGAAAGTTCATTGGTAACGTACCCAATGCACCTAACGAAGCACCTGGCCCATTTGGATTATCGCTACCGAATAATGTTTGCATATTTAATGAATTGGAATTTGGAATGTTTGACATTTGTGACTGATTTTGATTTTGGCCCGATTGTTGCTGTTGAACCATTGTACCCGTGGCATTTGTTCCAACAGTATTCAATCCAAGCGAATTAGCCAGCTGACTAACTTGACTGCTAACTGTGTTTGTCGAAACACCGCTTACTGTGTTCATTTCAGGGCTCATAAGCATCGGGTTTGGTATTATATTATTTGCATTTTGTTGTTGTTGTTGTTGCTGCTGTTGTTGCTGTTGTTGTTGTTGTTGCTGTTGTTGTTGTTGCTGCTGCTGCTGCTGTTTTGGTTTTTTTTTTGGGGAAAAAGGAAAAGAAAAAAAATCAATTAATTAAATTTATCACAAAGAACTAATATTTATCAATCCGAGGAATAATATAGATCTTACACACATACTCAAATATCGGTTGACAGTTCTACCGATTTCGGTATGAATTTAACGTTCATACCGTCTGACGGAGAACATACGATTTTATGACTTTCAGCGATTTTCATTCGTTCATTGATGTCATTTTATTGATTCAATGTTCGTGTCGGATTGGCAAAAATTATTATTTGTTTATATCGAATATTAAAACAATACATTCATACCGAAAAGGGTATGTTCTTCGTCAGACGATATGAACGTTAAATTCATACCGAAATCGGTAGAACTGTCAACCGATATTTGAGTGTGTGTATTTAAGAAGGAATCAGAAAAAATAGTATGTTTTCAAATGATCACCTGTTGTTGTTGTTGTTGTTGAGAAATCTGCTGTGGAACCATAACTCTAACAACATTCATAGTTGCATTGTTTATGTTAGCGTTATTCATGTTAGCTGCATTTATATTTGCATTGTTCATGTTGTTTCCAGCATTTATATTTGGCACTGGCATACGCACTTGATTATTTGGACCTCTCGGCTGATTACCGTGTGGCAAAAACATTTGGTGTTGCTGCTGAGGTCGCATCATGACACCTGTTGAAATTCATTTAATTATTTGAAGAAAAAAGAAAAATACAAGAAATCAGTTTTATATACCAATAAAGCTGTCCGGCCAATTGTTGAATAAATCTCAAAAAGAAACAAATAACCAAAATTACCTTGATTGGGTGCCATTGGATTGGGCCCATTTGGATTTGGTCCTTGATTCATATTCATTGTATCTTGTTGATTGCCTTGATTAGGTTGATTCGGAGTATTCATGTTCGGAATGTTCGATGATGCATTTGATGTTGCATTACCAGATGGTCCAGTCATATTTGAGGCATTTGGCCCGAGATTCCCTGAAGAATTGTTGTTATTCCCTTTATGTGCCTGTTTTAATGGTAGACATACTGGGCAATCCGGCTTAATACAATTCTTCCAATGAGTTATAATCTGTCGGGACGACGAACAATGAGGAACGGTACAATCCTTATTTGTTTTACAGTTGGTCATATGACTTAACACTTCCTTCATTGTTTTACAATGTGGCAGAGAACATTTATTTGCATCTTGACCATTTGGATTATCGTGTTCGCGTTTTTGACATTTATGCGCATGTAACAATAAAACTAATTGTTGCTGAATCAATTTCCTTTTTTCAGGATCAGTTTGGAGCGGCATACTTTGATTTGGCGGTTGCTAAGCAAATCCAATGAACATAAAATTATGGAATGACAATCACTCACATACGTTATACGTAACATTCAAACAAAACAAAAAACTCTATTTTTTTTCTACGCACTACGTTTCAACAGTATTTTCTTGTATTAAGAATAGAACGTACCTGCTGCGATCGAGGCTGTGATCCACCTGGTATAACTTGTTGAGACTGTTGCTGTTGGCCCATTTGTTGTGATCCATCATTCATCATTTGTTGTTGAGGCTGTTGATTTACAGCATTCATGTTCTGCTTTTTGCAAGGATGAAAAAAAAATACATATATTTAAAATACATTGACTTTCAAGAGCAAATTAAGCGAAAACCATTGAATGCATACCGTCATTTGATTTGGATTTGGTTGATTTGGTCCAAGTTGTGGAACATTGCCCGGGCCTCCCTGTTGCTGTTGTTGCTGTGGCCACATTTGAGGTAAGCTCATTCGATTCTGTTGAAGCATCGCTCTTCCTTGTGGCCCTCCCATCGTATTTGAAAGCATTTGTTGTTGATTTGGCCCTTGTTGCTGTGCCGTCTATCCAATCAATATAGATTATACATTTTTAGAAAGGAAAGCGAAAAAAAACGGTCGTACGGTTTTTTGTTTGAATGGAAAGACATACCTGCATGTTCATTTGCATCATACCTCCGGGACCAGCGCCACCAATATTCATAGACGTCTGTTGTTGTTGTTGCTGTTGCTAATAAATTAATTTTAAACAAATGAAATTCCGATTATAGAAAAGAGAAATTCGAATATTGAATGCCATTATTGCTAACCTGTTGTTGTTGTACAACCATACGTTGGCTATTCATCATATGCTGATTGATCATGCCTCGTTGCATTCCAGGCATATGTGGTTGTTGCATATTCATTCGTGCCATTCCCATTGGTCCATTTTGTATTGAATTTTGATGCACTGAATGATGCATACCCTGTTGATTATTTGGTTGCATATTATTTGGATTCATCATCATGTTTCCACCTTGTTGTTTAACAACTAGGCCACCGCCAGCCATTTGAACATTTCCCATTGAACCCATATTACTATTTGTCATAATTAATCCACCAACACCTGAACCCTGTACACTAGTATGCATTCCTTGCATCGAATTCATCGGTTGTGTTCCATTATTTGCTATAGACATTGGCATCGAATTCATTGAATTCATACCAAGGGTATTTGGTAAACTTTGTGGCGGTGACTGAAGATTTGGACTTTTATTTCCTAATGGTCCGATTCCAAGTTGATTAACATTGTTATGGAGTACATTTTTATTGCTCTGTTGCATAATATGATGCAATTGTTGTGGATGTCCTGTTTACATACACACATACAAAAAAAAAAACAAAAAAAACAAAAGAAAGTAAGCAAACAATTTTGCACAAAAAATTCCCATAAAATTTGGAATGCAATTCGAAACGTACCGGTTGGTCGTTGGTGTTGACGTTGTAGCGCAACATTCGGAACACCAATCGAATCATCACCATTGATTTGCTGTTGATTATTGCCTGGCGGTCCAGCTAATTGTATTGTTGGTTTGTTAGCGCCAAGAT
Organism: Mayetiola destructor; assembly: GCA_000149185.1. Taxonomy (NCBI): domain Eukaryota; kingdom Metazoa; phylum Arthropoda; class Insecta; order Diptera; family Cecidomyiidae; genus Mayetiola; species Mayetiola destructor. The sequence continues at coordinate 25,233 of GL502320.1, forward strand.
TGTCGCCCCAACTATTATTCGATATCAAATCATCTGGTAAATTATCTTCTAAATTGAATACAAGACTAGACACATCTGAAACGATCCAATGACATCAAAAGAAAAAATCCGTTATCGAAAATGTGTGCATGTATTTAGTGTTCATTAATATTATTAAAAGTGCATAGCTAAACAATTTTCATTTACGAAACTGATAAAATGAAGAAAAAAAAAATGGAGCCGCCATTATAATAAACGCATTCGGTCGCCTTTTCTATCATTGTCAAAAATGTAGCGCACAATATACATATATACAATATAAATGCATTCGCGTCACTTGCTGCGATCCCATAACTCTTATAATACTAAAACCAATACTAACAATAAGGACTGTACGAATAAGACTCAGAGAATAAACATTTTCGTTTTGCGATTGAAAATTTTTATAATAATTATATTATCGAAACGAAAAATCAATGCAAACCATTTTTCAATCAATTTTCATTCAGACGATGAAAATAATAATCATGAATGAATGGGGTCAAATACATCGAGCACCATCTACAAAATTTCGTGTAGAAAAATTCTTTACTTTCAACCAAAAAGAACGACGAGAAAAACTTTCTCAAAAAGCGACGAAAAAAAAAAATGAAATAAAAAAAAAACATTAAATGAACAATAAAATGTGGAAGAGTAAAGTCAGTTGTGGACAAGACGGAGAATGAGAGAAATTCGGAGAGTACGAGGAAAAAAAGAAGTAAAAGAGAAAAAAAAAAATCTTTTTTGTATGAAGTGAAAATTGACTGGCACTGGCACGCAGACATTATTGAATATCAGTTCACTCAACATTACACATCACACATCACACATAGCAATACATATGCACGTGTTAAAAATGTATATGCGCTTCGAATGTAATATCGAATATTCAGACACAGACATGCATGCAGCATACAGCATACAGCATATATGATATTGAAACGTTAACACGTTCACGTTGCGCTCTCTCAGAACTCAAAAACTAATATCTTTGACGACGTTCACCTTATTTTATTTGTGTATTGTCTGTATTTGCATGTTAGCATTCATTGTATTTTATAACATCTTTATGTGGAAATGGAGACGCCTGACCAGATTTATCATTCAATTTTTCTGATATGTATACAATTTTGTTTTTTGATTTTTTTTTTTGAATGATGTTGTGCGATATACGATGAATGTATGATGATATTCAGTGTATTCGTTGGTTGCGCTCACTTTTGAAAAATTGTACAGTCCGTAGCAAAAAGTGACATGATACTAAATATTAACCATATACACCAAACAATGAACAACGAACACTGAAAACTGTATGTACATCAGGCACATGAAGCACATTTCCATTTGGGTATTTGATTTGCTGATTTAAGAGTGTAGAGTGTATTCCATTTGATTTTCGAGCAAATCAACCGAAAAGAAGAAATGAAAATCGACCACAACAATTGGCATAAAGGCTTTCGACGAACGATCGTTGAGCGGACGAAAAAAAAAAACCCACAATCGCAATGCTACAATATCAACAAATAAACGAACCAACTAACAAGTAATATTTCTTCAAAGAATAAAGACATCACAACAACACCAAACACTGAACGGTGAACACTGTATACACTGCAAGTTGAGCCAGTGCAAGGGGACAGATTTCTTCTAATATCAACTACTATTTTATACAATATTTAACGTGTATCGAGTCTTTTTTTTCTTCTGCGCTTTGTTTAGCGATTGTTTTTGTTTGCGACAGCGACTTGCATCCAAAATAAAAGAAAATATTGAAATATTTTAAGACAAATCAATGAATGGCAAACGTTTAGTATCGTTAGGATTTGGGCCTATTTTTCAAATATTTTTTCCCCGTCAAATGAGAGAATTTTTGGGCCACAAGAGATAATCAGAATTGCAATCATGTTCTCTAGCTTAATCATATCGAACAATTTTTAGATTTGGATGCAATGGAATACGGAATCGTCTCTGAGTAAATATATAAATATTGCGTATGCGCACTTTCGATACGTGTGAGCATTCGGTGTCGTTTCGAAGAACTCATAAAATTTCACCGAAAAAAGATTTAATTTTTCATTATTTTTTTTAAAGAATTTTCGTTGTTTTGCGGAACAATTTCACCTTTCTGATATATTTGAATTTCAAATTTTGAAATGTAATTTTTGTGCGAGATGGCGTAACATGGAAATCCATTTCATGCACTTTTCAGACCAGTCGGAAAAGTTCAGACATTGTCAACTCAGAAGATTTTCATTTTCGAACAATTTTTCAGTCGATTGTCAAATCGATTGTTTCTGCTTTATTCTTTTCCAAATACAAATAATTTCACTGTTTTCGATTCCTTATTTTTTATGACACTTGTTCCCACCCGATCTCGAGAATAAAAACCATTCAAATATTCGTTTATCACTTTTTTGTTTGAAATATTCATTGAATACGTACCGGAATCTTGTGGATCCAATTGGTCATTCCGTAATTTGACTCGCTTCTGTGGTGGTTGTTCATCCATTGTCACACAGTATGAGGAGAAACGATTTTGATTGTTGAACTAAATAGCGGAGAAAACCGCAAAGACTTTTCAATATTTTGTTATTTTTTTGCTTCTTCTTTTTTTTTTTGTTGCTTCAAATAATTAATTCCAAATTTCAATTCACTTTGAATTTAAATGTTTTTGAACCGTTTTCACATTACATTTGCGATATTTGATTAAACTATTAAACGATTGATAACTTCATTTTGCTCAATCGCAATTTCGGGCACTTTTTTTTTTTACCGAAATTTTTCTTTCTCTTCATTCAATTTATTTTGGACTTTTCACGATTTGAATTGTCTTCATTTTAAAGTTTTTCATGAAATGTTTAATGTTTTGTTTTCCTTTTTTCTGTTTTCTTATCACTTTCATCATCATCATCATCATAACATTTGAACCAATTGAAAAATTCAATTCACAATTTAACTTTTTTGTAAATGTTCGTGCATTTTGTGAAAAAAACTGTATTTTATTTTTTATATGCTGTATGCAGTTTATCAAATGTGCGAACGGAATACGGAGTATAAAATCTGAGATGCGAATTAATTGTTGATTGTTTTAATTCTAAATTGTAGATTGAATTCAATGCGACCCGAAGTAAAAAGTTGGACAATATTTAGAATGAATTTGAAGACTGTTTTTTTTTTGCTGTTACTCTGGTTTTGTTGCTTCAGTTGCCATGATTCCTTTATTGTGAAACTATCGGGCGATGTTTTCCTTTTTTTTTCTTCTTATTAAATTAACAATTTTATAAATATTCTAATCGAATTCACGTGAAACATTCAGATCGTACACGGACATCCTGTGCAAGCCAATTTGTTCATGTTGTTCGTGTAGCTTTGTAAAAGCGATACATGATTATGTTGATCTATTAATGAAATGGTTGTGATTCCTGTTTTTGTTGTTGATGTTGTCGAACATGATCGATTTGTTTGTTTAATGATGTCAAAAAGGCAAGCTATTTTCAATTGGTTTGTTCCCCGTTTCCTTCGTTTCCTATGAATTGTTGTTGTACAGTCCATTGCACCAGCAGCTGGACCATAAAGCATAAAACATTCTCGAAATTTTTCATTAAATTCAATTTTGCTATCAAATTTGTTTGTATTGTAATTGTCGCACACGAATGATCTGTTTGTTTTTTTTTTTATTCCGTTCGGGCACAAATGTATTTGAAGAAAAGAAAATATTCTTTTGAATTTTTGCGAAGTTGATTCACTTTAATGTTGTGTTATTCAATCGATGATTTTATCTCCTTTGTCAGTCACAATCCTTGATTCATTTGTACAGAGAACGCCTGTTGTATGATTAAAAGGGTTGCATTAATTCAAGTGTTTGGTATCGACTAAACTTCATTTTGTGCAATTAATCGGTTGATCGATGCACCGACATTTTTCTAGATTTTGGAATTTTGTTTCGATTTTAGTTTGTTTGTTTTTTTTTTTTTTTTTAGAGTTCCGAAATTCTAGTGTAAAACGTGCACATCACAAAATTGTTCGTTTTTTTTATTCAATGAATGTGAAAGTAATTTGACAATTGAGTCTTTTTGAGTCTTTTTTCTGTCTATCAATATTTAATATTCCATTTAATTTCCTCGAAAAGGAAAGAAACCTTCTTTCAAATTTGTTGTCCTATTTTCATGAAAAACATAGTCTAGCGTATTCAGCGAGCTGCCGATTTAAAGAAAAGAAAAATGCCTTTAAATAAATTTCCGAAATCAAATCAATTGAATTGAAAAAAAATATTTTGCTTTTAGGATTGAGTTTTTGATGTAGTTATAGTGATTGCCGTCGAAATCGCGCACACTATTAGAAATTCTCAGCATGGATAATAAAAGTGCGAACGAAATTAGCCGAATGAAATGAATTTCGGTATAAAAAAAAAATTTTTCTTTAAAAAATTTCTTTCGTTTTTTCGGTCGCTAAATTTTAAGTTGTGAATTTCGATTTTCTTTTTGTTTTTTTGTCGGCAGGGAATTTCGAATCGGTCGATAACTTGCTTCTTGATTTTCGAAGCGAATAAAGGCTAAATTTTCTATGTTATGAATAGTTCCAAATATCGGTGAGTGCTGCTGCTGCTGCTCATACAATCGTACACAATTTTTTTTTTTTCTTTCGACGAGAGTTGCTTGCTTACAATGTACACATATGTATAATGAACGAAGAAGAAAAATCTTTTTTTTTTTTCAATACTTTTTTTTTTCCTGTGGTGAGATATATGTATGCTATGTGTACGCGAAAGACGAGAGAAAAAACACTTTGCAACAATCTGCACAAATTCCAATAAAATCACATAAATTCCCAATTTTTATTTATTTAAATCACTTTGAATGGAAAAAACAATTCAATTTGTCACTAAATTTGTTAATTATATCGATTAATTTACCTATAAAATATCATCGAATTTTTACTTTAGTCGCGAATTACTAAAATGGCGGCTGTTGATGTGAAGTGAAAAGTAAAAACTTTTCTATGCTTGTCAATGGCAAAATCTTAAATGATCGTCTCTGTTTCTTTTTCTGTATATTTGGTGTGTTGATTGGTTACCCGATGTTCACATGACCCAAAATGCTTGACTCTCATTGGTTGATGGTATTTTTAGGCGAAAGATGGCGCTGGCCATTATTCAAGGGGTCATATCAAAAGCGACAATTATGGATGGGAACAGAAAAAAGAAAAAGAAAAAGAAAAAATGAAATGAAAACAAAGTGAATATGTGCCGAGTATAGCGGTGGTATCGCTTGTGGTATATGAAAACATTCGATTGAAAAAAATCATTTCACCAATGAACAAAACGAATACACAATATACATATATGTAACAATAACAATCATCAGATATACTTTTTTCAGGAACAGAGAGAGAGAGAGAAAGAGAAAAAAAGAGAAAGAGAAAGAGAGAGGAATTTTTGCTGATGTCTGAATACACGGATATTTCATATGATGTTGATGATGTTTACCAAATATTCGATTCATATGTAAGAGAATGCTGAATTAACATTATTCGCTGGTTTGTTACTGTTGAATATAGAATATTCGAATGAATGATTGAGTCTATATTATGAGCTTTTTAAACACTGTTCAAACATTGCAATTTTTCTTTTACATGAATTCTTCTTTCACTGAATGCTTTGCTAAACTTTGGATTCAACAGAATTTGTCGCCCATTGGATTATTTAACATTTTATCAAATCATTGACATTCGAAACGAAAGTCCTGGATAATTCAACAAAATATCGTTTTGTTATTTTATTTGCTTTGTTTTTCGCCGGTAATTTGACATATGCCGTACAATTGTTCCTACTTCAAGGCTGTGTATACCCGAATTTGATTCAAATAGCTCAAATTCGAATTTTCTTTGGGTTTTGCTAACATCATTCTTATCTAAGGCCATTTTTTACATTTGTGTGCGTACATAGTTTCTATACTGTGATTTCATCGGAACCAAAATGTTTGTGAGAGAAAGTTTGATAAATCGAGTACTTAGTTTAGTCGAGCGCCCCCTTACGTTTAATTCATTCCATTGTGTATGACTAAACTGGTTAGAGAGACAGAGAGAAATATATAAGTTTTCGTCGGGTTTCCCGTGTTAAAACGAGATAGTTATCAGAAACACAGATTCCGACGATCTAAATAAGCCGAACCTTTTTGAATTATTATCAATCGAAAATCCACTAGGCGATTGCAATGTATTACCAAGATTCATGGGATTTCGTACCAATTTGTATGCCATTGATGAATCAATTCTATGGTTGACATTTGACAAATGAATCAATTGCAAATGCAAGGTGAATGGAAAATAGTTTGTTGGACTAGTAAGGGGAACGTGTATACTGTATATCGTGTCCTCAAAATAGGACCATCACATTTCAACTATTATCAATATTAAGGAATGGCTTTTTTTTCACCGGTCACCCTTTTTTTTTAGTGATAAACAAGAAAAATACTTTCAGGAAAAATTTTGTTTTCGTTTTTATGTTTTAGCTGATTTAAAAGTCGACATAGACATTGCACTTCCTGGAGGACGAATCTACATCGGAATCAAGTTTGATCCATTTTTCAATGAATATTCGTGGAACCACTGCTCGATATGCCAACAACTGGAACGCAGAACTTCTTTGGGATATTCATCTATTGTAAGGTCCTCCTGCGTTTCGTTGGAAGATGATGACACCTATGAATGAATGATTCCTGTTCGAATTTTGGTGTTATGCAAGTTATGAATTCTGTATATTCCGAAAAAAAATCATTCAGTTCAAAGTCTTTTGAACGTTATAAAGTCTTGTATATTCAATCTTTTCTCTATTTAAAATAGCAGTTGCTTAAGAATCTGGAATCGATTCAAGAAATTTTGTTTTTATCATTACCGAATAATAGATCACTTATGGTAATACTAACGGATTGTGATACCTGATCTCTGAAGCTTTTACAACTCTTTCTTCTCCATATTTTTCCTATGATAAATCTATACATATGCTAAATGCCCAATGGATAATACAATTTCAATAAACTATAAAGACCAAGTGAATCACTTTTGATTTTTATCCTTTTAGCGTTCGTCGCTAAATGATAAACAATTTTATCGCGCTATACAAGGAATAAACGTAAACGTCAAAATGGGTTTGTATACCTGCTGCCTCTATCGGAAAAAGTTTCAGCTTTAAATTTGAGGAAATAGAACCGTTTCTCTGTGAAAACTTGAGACAGCTCTTATTTAAACAATTAATTTTGAATCTAGCTATTTTATGAGTATATCTACAGATTATTACGAAATTTCCATGATGTTTGGCTTTATTGTGATAAAGTCGACCGTAATCATCTCAGTTTGAATATTAATGGAATACGTCGAAAGCTTTAGTTTTGATCTTGAGTTCTAATTTATATAAACTTTATTTGATAATTTCAGGTGTTCTTAAATAGCAGGTTACATGATCCATTATAATGGAAACTATAATTATAGTTTAGAAATCAGGTGTTATGAGAATTGGAAAACACTGAATGCATCATCAATAATCCTTATTATTATTATGAAGCTATCCAATGAACTTTTGGCCATTATAAGTGCTATTACTGGACGTATTAATCGGCCGAAGGTGTAAGAATATTACTGTAAAATTGTTTCGTCATTGAGCTCATTATTCATTCATTATGTTGTTGATTACACGAAAATTGCGTTAAATCTGTATAAACTTTTTTTATGTGGTAAGCTCAAGCACTTGCTGCTTTTGAGATCCTAAAAACAGATGGCTCTTTATGAAATTTGAAAATATTTTGAACTTCAGTCTCGAATATGATACTCGTTAATATTCAAGATAATAAATCATGGATGATTGATTGAGAGATCAGGAAAAAAAATCATTATTATCATCCCCGATTATTATCAACTCTTTCGACCAATTAATGATTATCATTAAAAAAATTCGTTTGAATATGATAAAATAAATGAACTCCCAAATTGTATGGCAAACGATATTGATGATAAAATTCAATGAATGAAAAATATTCTACCGGTTGTCATTGCTTAAAATTACTTTCAACATAAATTGTCCAATTCAAACCTGAATTTGAATAAATTCATAATCTGTTTAGAATTTGTCAAACAGAATAGCTGTGTGTCTAGGCATGCACCAAACAGAAACATGTGTGCTGTACCGCGCTGTACCGCTGCTGATGTTATATTCAACCAAATACAGGCTATACAATGTGATATATAGACGACGATTGTGTATGCCGATCGCATAATCAAATAGTGTGTGTATAAATTGTCTGGAAACTCGGTTTGAGTAACGCTTTGCGCGCTTCACATATGTTCTTCAATATTCAGTCTTTGCAAAGACGTACCCGAGAGCAGTACATATCATTGTTGCTGCCGAATATAACGTTAGCTTCGTATAACAATTCAAATAAAATTCGAATTAGGCGAGTGTATAATTATTATAATTTGGATCTAAAGTCAATTTATGTAAATCAGTTATTTCAATTGAATTTTTTCTTCGCAGTCAGAGATTTGAAAATTCATAATTTTCATTAACTTTCGACTTTTTTGGTGTAATATCCAAAGAGTTACCGTTACGAAAATATTCTTTTTCGATTGAATTTTGACCCAAGCAATTGAAATATTGTAGTTTTAAAGTTTTGTGACGAATTTGTTCTTCAAGTGACAATAAGTGATCAAATTCACATCAAGTATTGAATGAAAATAAAGGAAAAAAGAAAATTTCCGAAAAAGCAAATTTTTTTTTTGTTGTTGCACAAAATACGTGATGAGTTCGCTCATCTCCGGTGGCTCCTTTTGAATTTTGTTTTTCTTTAAACGTTTATTTTTAGATAAAATGATGTACACATTTCAGCTATATAAATATTGCTAATACCATTCAATTGTCGTGAATTTGTAAAGTGAGAAACAAAAACAGTGATAACCATTTTACTATGTAAATGAATAATAATCAGTATTTTCGGGTTGCGGGGCCATAAAAACGCGATCTAACATATTTTTACGCATTTACCGTGCATTTCGTGTTTACATTTATTATCAATCATCTGGCTCTGAAACCCTGTGATTGCGATTAGTTTATTTATCGGCGAATGTACGATGACACACTGAATAATTACGATGACACACTCAATTTTGTGTTTTGATTTTGCCATCAACGGGATCAGATTACAATTCTGGACAATTTAAACAATTCACCCGACAATATTCAACGAAATATTCTTTTGAGCATCCGTTCAGTCATTGTAACATTTTCTAAATATACACAATACGCAACGCGTCTGCGATTAAATCATATGAGAGAAAAAAAAACGAATTATTCATTGCAAATAATAATTGAGCTAAATTTTTTTCTATTTTCTTCCCGATTCGATTTAGTAGTAATAATCCACTTGAAATTTTAGTTTCTTTTTATGCTCTCCAACCACGGAATTTTTTTTTTGACCGATAATTTTTTGTGTTCCGTAATTTTGAATGTTTTTTTTCTTCTCTCTATATTCGTTCTCAAAAATCGAATTCCAAGTGGGAAGTGGAAATCGTGGGTGCGTTTTGTATACATATATTTTCTCGTTGTGGTTGATGAATCTTGGTGTTGCTATTTTTTCATAGTTTTTTTTTCTTCTGTTGATTTAATTTGGTCCCAATCAAATGAATGATTTCACATGTTCAAAAATGTTTTGCAAACACACAAATTTAAAATATATATATTCGAATCGAATAATGAGAATGACTATTCAATAAAATGTTTGCTTTTTTCTTAATTCAGCAGATCACTAATTTAATACAACGATCAATAACCAAGAAATGAACTGCAAATGATTGAATGAATTAAGTGTTTTCACTGAAACAAGTGAATGAAAAAAATTGTACAAGTTAAAAAAAAAAATTTGTACAATTTAAAAACTGCACAAAGTTTGTAAAAGAAAAAGTGCTTAAAAGTGAAAAATCTTTTAAGAAAATCAATCATGAAGTGCAGACTGAGAGAAGATGATTGTACGATGTGTATACGTCCAGCAATATTTATTAGTGTTCTAATGTTGGTTTTATTGGTGCCATCAACGAACACATTCAATTTAGACACAACGAATTATATTCGTCATGAAGGTGAACCAGATTCAATGTTTGGATTTAGTGTTGCATTACACAGTGAAGCAAAGAAAAGCTGGTAAGTAAAATGAAATAATCAATTAAAAAAAAAAACAAAAACAAAATGCAAAAAGTGATTGAATTGTGGCAAAACGAATTTTGCCCGACGATAAAAGATAATTTCACTGATAAGAGTATCCTTTTCTAGATGAAAGTACTTCAATTTTCACTGAACTTAGCCATTTTGTGTCAATAGCCAACTATTGGCTGACAATATTCTAAAGATAAATATTTTTAGAAAATCAAATATTTTTCACAGAAATTTTGTAAAAAGACTTAAGATAACCAAGTTCAAACGATCCAAGGGCACCAAAATCGGGCAAAGTTTTGCATGGCTTTAGGTCTTTATTTAATTGAAAAAATGCACACGTGCTATGCGTTTATCTCAAAAGCCAAATTGTCGATTTTAATTTTTTTTTCTTTAGCTTTGTTCCGGTTTAATGGAAAACAGATGCTGAGTAAAGAGGAAATATACATATTTGAACGGACACAGATCATAAATGTTAAAATGCATAAATATGTTCGTTATTGAATTTTCTTTGATTTTTATTTTCTCAGTCGACAGTCGACACTTAGCCTGTAAACAGCCAAAATCATAAAATATGACTTTTTGGCAATTCTCAATTTGTGTTGCACATGGTCATGTAAAATTCACATTTCTCCTATTCATTTTCTTCATTGAGTATACTCCTCAATATATATGTATGTATGTTTGTTTGGTTCTCTTTTCCAATGCATTTCAAATCCATATGCTTGCGATCATATTATGCTTTCCGGTAGTTTCCGCAATATGAATTTTTGAAATGGTTCAATGTTCATGTCGATTGTGATCAATGGGTTTTGACTGGAGACTTTTTGCCTTTTTGTGGTAGGTCAATTTGATTGCGTCTCTAACAGTTGAAAGCATTTTCAAGTAAATTTCTAAATCTGAATGCTTTCAAAATAATACTTAAGACAGGATTGAAGAAAATTGCCGTTTTGGAAATATAGGTGACGGCGATCTGTTCCGAAAGTAGTCATAAATCAAAGCAACAACTTACGTAATCGCTTGAGTTTGTCGAAACGATTTCGAGGACATTTGATGAATTTTCAAGTGATTGCAAATTTGGCTAAATTTGACTGAACTCATTGAATGCCTTAACGCCATCCAAATACATTGTTCAACAATTTCTAATAGAATATGTTGGATAAATGCAGAAAAAATAGCAAAAACTGCACCATGTGTTTGTAATTAAGACGAATGAACGAACTCATGTTGATCTACACTGATTTCCATATAAATTATACATTGTATTTCTCGTTTTGTTTTGTTTTTTCTCTGTCTCTTTTTCTTCTCATTTATTATTCATTTAACATTTTATTGTTTGTTTCGTTCTGTTCATATAAAAATGTGATATGTTTGTTGTTCCCACACAAAAGCAACAGACCTGCATACGTCATTTATATTGGCTTTCGATTCATTTGTGTCGTTGGATTGGATCAGTTGTCGCTTGTCGCCGACTCTCTCTACACACAATTATACAAACTGACACCGAAAACTGTATGACACGAGAGGAGAAAAATTTAAATTAAAATGAACAAAAAAAAAAACGAATCGCGAAACAAACATTAATGAGAACCGCGCAAATTGAGATGATGTGTTGAATGCTCACGTTAAGCCCATGTAAATGTATCGGTTCGGTTATCTATTCGACTGGCGCACGCGTATGTGTATAAGTTCGATGCGATCATTGGAAATAGAAACAAAACTAAAAATGCGATCTTTGGCTCACTTTGTAAGAATTCATTTAAGATTCAGATTGCTCATGTTCATGTTTCGCGCCTCGCAATCTATCCGTATATTTATGAATTTTTAACATCAAAAAGAGAATAGCTCACAGCCACATTTAGCCTACCTACACAGCCAAATAAATGAAATCATTCTTTTGAGTCGCTCATTTGTGTGTTTGCTACGATCCAAAATAGACAAATTTCGGATGCATAACAACTGAAAACCTTGGCTTCGTATTCCGAATTTGAATGATTTTTTTCAATGAAATAGCCACAAATTGACATTTGCATCCAACAGTTGTGGAATTTATATCGCTTAGTGAATTATGGTCGTAAAGTCACCCAATTGTGTGTGTGTGTGTGTGTGTGCACATCGATGACGTGAAACAAAAAATAATGCGGTTTAAAATGACGAATGAATAGGAGACACTGTTACATTTTGTGTTTTATTATTTATCGCCGATTTTTATAATATTTTTATTGCCTTTGGATTTGCTCAATCTAATTGTCATTTGTATGAATGCCATTCATCCGATAAATGTAAAACAATTATGTAAATTTTCATGAATTTTACAGGAATCGACTATCCATTATTTATGATCTTGGGGATGTGCTCAGTGTTCAGACGTTCATCGCATTGGCCATTTTAAACATTCAAATTTTCTATCGTTTGATTCACCATGTGCATTGTGCATGAATGCATTCGTTTTTTTTTTTCGTTGTTGGAATTTCATTAGAAAATGGCAACCGATGGTGTACATATGTTCAACCTATTCACTTTTCAGAGTCGAATATTGTTTACAATAAAAGTAAACATTGTACCATATGTTCAATGTTCAAAATGGAATTTCAAATGTGCAAAATATTCTTCATTTAATTCTAAATGCATTTGTAAATGGTTTTGGATATCCAAAGGCCAAAAGTCTATTTTAGATTGGACTTGAGTCATTCAAAACGGCTTATTAGATGTTAAATACAAAAAAAAAAAAATATTGCCAGGACCAGTTATATTTCTCACACTGCTCGATACACGATACACGTTATCCGATCTGTTTTCAGTCAAAACGAAAGAAAAACCTTTGAAACTTTTTTTTTTCCCATTTACTAGCTAATTCCACCTTTTTGCTCTATAATTATAATATCGAATCGCCGCCATTCGGGTATGTCGGCAGATATGTGGATATTCGAAAAATAACCGTATTTCAGTGAATTCATTCGATTTAGAATTGATTGAACGCGTGCGCCGCCAAACTGCGCAAACATGGTACCGTTGACCTACTTAATTTTCCTTTCGTTCTGAAATGAAGAAATCACCGATCTGGACGATTTCGGTCAATCATATTGAATGTGTTTCATTTATATTATCATTGTTCGGCATCAAATAATGAATTTTTCCATTTGTGTGCTCTGTCTAATGTCTGAAATTTCATGCTAACCGCAATGAAATCGATCTAATGAATTGATGTTCATTGTGTACGTATTATTTTAATAAAATGAATCAATCCCATATTAACCAATTCAAGTCGGTGTAATTTCATTCCAATGTTTGTGCGACGACGTCATTCGAACAAATATGAATACTGTAAACTGTTAACCCACACATTCATTCATAAAATGAAAAAGATCGAAATGTTGTTCATCTAAATATATGATCAATTTGTAGAGTAAATTTTGCTTGATATATGCGATCATGTGTGTCAATCCATACAAATGAACAACAACAACAACAACAAAAAGTATGATTTCTTCAACAAATCGTTCGATAGACTGTCAAAAACCGTGATATTTATCCCGTGAAAGTGAAATTCGTTTCTCATTGAGAAAAAATAAGTTATTTTGAAATGCGTTCCATTTGTTAAATTTTTGTTCTCCTGAATAATGTCACCATCTCGATAAAATAAATATCAAGTTCTTCATTTATTGCTTACTGTTCGCTGTTCGCTGTTCGCTAATTGAGTCGTTTTAGCTCAGCATACAAATTGTGTTATTTTTATTCAATGATTCAACGTTGAACTCGAAAATATCCGCGTGTTTCAAGTATTTTTCCGTTACTTTTGGTTCCAGCCTTATGTATCAGATTCCATTGAATCATCCATTAATCTCCTTCGTATTCGGTTTCAATTTTCAATAGATGAATTCGTTAGATCGGATCGTTCTGATGCTTTTGTAAGAAATTAATGTAAACGACTTTCAAATGGATATAAACATAAACATAAATCTCTATATGATTGAGGTGCGTCACCTATGGCTATCATTTTAATTGTTCGATACACGCTTCTAGATTAGCTTATTGCTTCATTCAACTTCAATATACAATGAATTTCGATAGCATAAAAATGGATTCTTTCCTATTCCATACCTGAATCGATCTACGGTGTGTGTTTATGTTTTTTTTTTTTAGAAAATTGAAATTTCCGATTAACCGAAATATTGAAAGCTGACCACACACAGAATATCTAATCAATGAGTTCACGCAATAAACGAATTTAAATCGTGTGAGTCCAAAATATTATTTATACAATATGTTCAATATACTTATGTATAGTGTGTCTTAATCGATTAATGAATGAAAAACTTGAATTTCATCCAGTTTCTTCTTGAAAATCTTATTTGGTGAATTGTGAGCATCGAGTGCGATCACTTTCAAATATTGATTATTTCAACTGGAGCATGAACTTCTGAATCAAAATGCTATTCATTCTACCTCCAAAATAGGACCTTTTATGGTCTCAAAATAACACCAAAACAAATATATACTCCGTCACTTTTCTGCAAATCGATTCAATATTTTGAGGTAGCGGTAACAAATGCCTATTATTATTCATTGAAAGGATAAATGCTCATTTTTGTCATTGAATTGTATTCCAAATAAGGTGTTACGATTACGAGAACCAAACCAAAATGTCAACGCACGTATGTGGGTTAAGCCATAATAAATGAGATGAACTACGGAACGGCAACGGAAACACCGACACCAACAAATGTGTGTATAATAATAATCTGATGAATAGAATTCGTTGAACTAAAAATGATGCGAATGAAACGATCGAAACTTCTAAATCATCTCGATCAAACAATAAAAAAAAAAAGAAGTGAATTTTGGTGTGTAAAATTTCATTCATATCAAATAAAAAATATTCCGAATCATGCAACACTTGCAAGATTATTCAATGAGAATTTTTCTTCCGAAGAAACCTCAAATCAGATTAAATCTTAATGAAATCATAAAAACCAAACCACACAAGTATTTATGGAAATAATTTATGTGTTGTTTGAATTACAAATGAAATGCAACAAAAAAGTCAAACCATTCAGTTGGTTTAGGCGTGTTTATTATTACCGCCAACGATATAATTGATAATCAGGTAAAATTGAAATCGTAAAGAGAAAAAAAAACACATTTGGGATTGAAATGATGTGTTTGGGAGAATGTGTTGCGTTAAATATTATTGGTTTTTGCTATTTTTAAACAGTTTCATATAGCCAGGGCAGATAAATCGCCTCATACTCATGTTTACATTCAGTATAAAGATGAAGAAGAAAGAAAAAACTGACCCGAAGACGTACAACGGCGTCAGTTTTAATGAATATCAACGAGTTAGCAGAACCGCAAAACATCACAACTTCAAAAGTTTGTGTGAATGATGAAGTGCCATATGGTTTTTTTTTTGTTTTTTTTTTTTTGATGATTCATGAAACCGAATATGAAAATGATAATTTTTTTTTTAATCGTTTGTTCTAATCAAAAATGAAATAAAATAAGTGATGACATATTGGAATATTATTAAAAGCAAACAACAGCGGGATATGAGTTTATATGAAAACCATCTTTGAGTGTCGCCCATTAAAAACGTGTGACCGAAAGGAAAATTGTGTAGGTTTTGTTGACTACAAGGAAAAAGGCATAAGCGCCAAGAGCCAAGAGCCAAGAGGTTTTTCAGTCACTTTTAACAAATGAACGAATTGAATTTATGACTTGTGGCACGAGCGGAGGCAATAATAATTATCACACATCCTTTTCTACCTGAGTTCATTCATTGCTACCTTTAGCCTTTTCAGGTAAACTAAGTCACAAATTTCGTTAGATAAACACACAACTGTTGTCTCAATTCATGTTATTGTTCATTTTCGTAACCGATTGTCACAGTTTTAACATTTCCTCATTCCGTCATTTCCTTATTTGCATTCTTCGGTCTGATAGTCAATTATTACACGAGACCAGAGATGGTTTTATTTTCGGCTTCTAAGTGCGGTGCATATTTAATACAATATCAATAATGAGAAAAAGAAGCCGCTATTGATTGGTGTATTTTAAAAGTTCAAGTGAAAAAACCCATTTAATTTGTTCCAAAATTAAAAACAAACAAAACATATTGTTTTCGTTATTCGTTTGGAATCCGATTTTTTACACGCGATGTGTTTGCATTATTCGAATATTTTTATTTGCATTATGTTGGGCATTTTTTTATTCGCACAAATACAACCGAAATGAACATACATGCATGAAGAAATATTTTAAATAGGCCAACAGAGAAAAAGTTCGGCCTCAGCCAGTTTTTATTCTCTTTTTTTCCCCCAATCAATTTTTCTTTTGCTCATCGATTTCGACACAATAAACTCTCAAACTATTTTACAAAGCATTTCATGTTCATTGATCGTAAATCGATAATATTTTTAACTCTTCACCTTCCACCGTGGATTATTCTTACTTCTATAGCAATTTGCACGTTGCACATAAATATGAGCGCTTTCGTGTGAATTATAAAATTAATTGCAAATCGAAATCGATTCTAAATGGTAAAGCAACACATAATATATACACAATGCATTAATTTGATTCCGTGTTTAATATGTAATTTGGTTTAACTTTTAACAGTTATTGCTGTGTTTTTTTTCGTTTGATCGATGCAACAAAAGTGCTTTGTATGATTTCCCTACCTTTGTTGGAATAAATGTAGCCAACGATTTTAGAATATTTTGAAATTTGTTGCTGCTGTTGAGAATTGAGCCAAACAACACTTCTCAACACATTAA
>GL502320.1:43851-73235 GCA_000149185.1 Mayetiola destructor
AGAGAGAGAGAGAGAGAGAGAGAGAGAGAGAGAAAATCATTCGTTTTTCTCTGCTATTCAATCAATACCGAATGAAGCGCCGACAACATGAATCTGAAGTGGCTGTCAATTCCATTAAAGCAATGCAATTGATGATTTGTATACATTGGCGAGTCAATCATTTTGTAGTTTAAAGTGTTCGATAAGAAATGCATTTAACATTTCATTTGCATCGATGTATTATCATCAAATGAACGCCAATATGAATAAGAAAAAACACTCCTCGATTTAACGATATTGTGAAATGTTCCAAGCATTCGGAATCATTTTTGGAAAAAATTTATGTTTTTGAGATATCCAAAAATAATAATAGTGGGATCGATGAACATTTCCATTTCGGCGCTGAGATCAATCACTAATTTCGATACATTTAAATTGAGTCTCGATGAATTGAGCAAATCATTCCAAATGATGGTTTTGATATGCACAAATCGTGCATATAACCAATAACAAAAACGAGATCGACAAATATTCATTCACATCATAATACCGCGTACAACTGTTCATTGTTCAATGTTCACCTTGAATTCAAATAGAAGACAAATAACAAATGGCCAATAACAAGTGAAATAGATACAAGTTTTGCCATATCTAACTTTGATGATAAAAATGATACTGACTACAAGATGCCTGAAGTTCGATCGTTGATGATCATTACATAGAAAATGAATAGAATCAATCGAAATGACAAACAACAAACTAATCGTATTTGCAATAAATAACAGCATACAACACTTCGTAAAATCAGTATACTTGGCACACAGCATCCAGCTTACCATAAACTAATAACTCGTTTCATTTATTTATATTTTTCATTTCATTTTATGCACAATTTTCTTATATTTTTGTGGCATGCCAAAGTATTTCTATTCACCGCTGATCTCTGTTCCAATAAACTGTCCATTGGATCGGGCTTATCCATTCCATTTGCGAATGACTTTTAATGCACAGATTTATAGTATCTGTGTTCAGTTTTTCATGATTCGCTAATGAAAATTCCTCGACGCATTTTACCACTCGTATTGTGTATACGTCTGGCCTTAGCTCTTAAGCTAGAAAATCATACCAACTGGCCATTTGAAGATCATTTGCATTAAAACGGTGTTTGAATTTAAAAATCAACAGTCATGTAAAGTCGTGGGTGATACTTCATAGTTCATAGTACATGAAACGCGGTGATTTCTTTTTTAGACTTTGATTTTGTGTCGAACGCATGGGTGAACCTGTTTGAATTCCAAAACGTTTTATCATTATTTGCTTGTAATGTTTATAGGATGACAAATTTTCCCTATTGAATCCGATTAGTGTTGGAAATGTGTGATGATCACATCTTTTAATGCGATGTTTGATGCCAACGTTCATCATTTGCTCAACGAAAACCACAAACCACAATCGAATTGGAGAAACGAATAAAATTCGTTGTAATAATAAAATTGAAATAATAAGACCCGTTGATTGGAGGCTATTGGCAAAACATAAATCGATTTTGTAAAAACAAATTCAACGAAAATAATAACGATAAAACATTATAAAATAAAACATATTAAATTTGAATGTTCAGCACGAATCAGAAGTTCATTCGATTCAGATAACACCTACACGATGGAGAAAATTGAAGAAAAAAAAACAGAAAGAACTGAACAAAATTATATTCACTTAATAGTTGCACTGCAGCATCGGAAAATGGAACAACACAGCCAATACGAAATTCTCATTTAGCTTTGCATTCTACCTGTTGGTATTAAGGAAAGAAATTTTTTTTTGAAAATTGAACAAAATACAAAGTCAAAACAGGGCGCGCACGTGTAATACTATACAGTATACATCCAATAAATGAATCAAAAGGCACGTTTACTCGATAATTGCATATATTTTTTCAATTTCCAATTTTCATTCTTCCTTTATGCTCTACATCATCCGGTCATCGGATTTTTTTTTTTTTTTTTTGTTATTTTGTTTTGTGTTCGTTTGATTCATTCAATCGCTTCATTCAGAATAGCCAATTGTTATGGGCCATGGAATGAATGGATCGCGCATATTATAATATCCATGAAAGGACTAATTCACATAATAAACATTTAGAAAAAAAAACAACAACAACAGCAATGAAACGACGAACGATGGTTGATTAAAAATTCAATTCACGATTATCCCTTTGCATATACATACGTATCCATATACGCACAATCAAAAAATTGAATGGATCAGTTGAATATGAATGGATTCTGAATCGAAAAAGAAGCCGGCGCTTTATGATCACAATATTTCCAATTTGGTTATCACACAATGGAATGCCCAAAACAAAAAATCTATAAAAAAAATCAAATCCATTGTTCATTACACAAACATGTACAAATGGGGCCGTCGTATCATTGCCATACAACGGAAAAGAAAAGGAGAGAGAGAAAAAAAAACAAAAAAAAGAACGGAATGGTTCCACTATGCACTTGCGTATGATGAGCGCAAACATCAATTACAATGTGAATCTCATGAATAGAAAATATCCAATTGAATTTCATTGAAAAAAGATTGACACCAAACGTTCAGGTCTAGTGGAGTTGAGAGAGAGAGAGAAGAAAAAAAACAAAATTATCAATTTCACGTATGTGCGCCTGTTTATGTTTGAAATGTGATAATGTTCGGGATGTTTGAATTGAAAAGTGGCAGCAAAAAACAACAACTATCACTACAATCATTCATGTTAAACGTTAATTTTTGTCATCGAAACGAGTAAATATTTGAAATTGTATGCGAACAAACAATAATACATAATAATAATTTAGTTGAGATGCTAACAAGGGCAATGAATGAGCCAAACGCTTAACGTTCAACACTTTATGTGGCGATGCTTTGGAATTGCTTGAATCCATTGTTGTTCATTTGAATGTATCTGGACGTTGAATCAATCGAACGCAAATTTATTTACTGTAATTGTGACTGAATTGGACGCACAATTGATTCGATCAAGAACAAATCGTCGTTAGCAAAGCCATAAATAATAATGAAAATAGAGAGAAATACATAAATGAATTTCAATAAAATAAAAAAAAATTTTTTATTGCAATACGTCTATTATGGGCGCGATGGCTAACATTTCATTCGAGTTTTGTTTTATCAATTGAATATCATTGGCACGTGACAGTTTTATTGTGTTGTTAACTTTGATTCGAATAGAGGTTTCATCGCAGCACATTCAACCAAATCATTCCTTCAAACGATAGAAGACCGAAGTCACGAAATTGAAAAATAATTTTTATTGATTTCCACACCATTTAACTGTAACATTAAAGTTCAAGCGTTTGGATTCATTATTATTATGTCACGATATATTGTTGCTACTGTTTTCCACTCCAGATGACGTTGTTCCTTCGTCATAATTCGGTAATCAATTAGTTGATTTTGTTGATCGTGTTTTATCCAGTTTGTTTTTTGTTTTGTTTTTTTTTTAATATGCTAAAGACCTCACCAAATATTAAAATGACATCATTCGGTTATGTTTATTTTTGGCAGTCAAAAACAATTTGGGTTTAGCATCCGCTCAATGCCGCATATGTTCATAATTGAGTTTTGAATTACAAAATTTGAAGAGTACATACTATGTGCCATTGTTCCAAAACTCTTGTGCAAATACTTATGAAAATTTTCAATTATAACTAATTAATTGGCTAATAAATGTTTCAAGTTTTCAATCATTTAATTCCATACTTCGCTCTTTTCAATACAATTTCAAAATTAAACTCATCTTGGCTTTTTCTCATTCTGAAATTATTATTTCAATATTTTCAGATTTCCATGAACCAAAATAGATTCATATTCAATTGAATTTGTGCTTGAAAGATTTTTGTGTCGTTGATTTAATTCAGCGATAAGTATTTTCCAACGAGTTTAATCAACATTTTTAATAATCGCTTACTTCGATCTCTTGTCCACTCAGTCAGCTTATTATTTAGTATCAATTTACTTAAACTTTTATTGCCTACAATGTGAAAACGAATTGAAAAAGCCTCTCGAATGCATTCACAGACATGAAGTCTGCTTCAATTTCAAAATGTTTGCACTTAAATTAAAAAAAAAAAGAAGAAAATAAAATGCAAAAGAATTAATTATTGAATTCTTAGTATTTATAATGACTTTGACTCGAGATTAGGTGATCCCGTTTACCGGTAGGATAAAGAACGGCTCTTGTGTATGGTCTGAATTGTTGAAGTTGAAAATGTTGTTTTTATTTGCGAAATTGAACGGTAAATCGGTTCGGAATCAAAGGCCAATTTGTAATAAAGGAAATCGAAGCGATAAGAAACGGATCACTTAAGTTTATGATTTCCTTAATGCTTATTGCATTTGAAATCTGTGTCGCCAAATGGAATATTCTTATGGAATGGCATTTAAAGTGTTCTCAATTTACATATAAATACATTTGTAGTATTTATATGTCAACAACCATTCGAAATTAAAAGAAAAAATGTATCACACACAGACACACACAGACTCACAAACAACTGAAAACTAAATCAAATCCAGCCGAACACAAACCAAAAAAATTCTTTGGTCTTTTTTTCCTTTTTTAGGTACTAACAAATGTATCATGCGACTGAAAGGTGGGTGTTTACCGAATGTAAATACTTTCTTTGTTGTTCGTACCGTTCATTTTTTTTTTCATTTCGTCTTTTGTTGTTCGTTAGATGTGTTTAAGATTGTGACATTAGTTGCACTACATTATAACAACAAAATAAAAAAAAAAGAAAAACAAATGAAATAAAAACCCACAAATGGACACACGAAGCAAAACGAAACCAAAAATGTGTATCAATGAAAGCAAATTAGTGACAAAAGGGAATATATTCCAAATATTCATATGATCATCACATACAAATGAAAATATTCATTTTTTTTTCACACATCCAAAGCTGTTGGCATTCGTTCACATTTCATTTAACAATTACCATAATCACCTAGTAGATTTCATTTGGAGCCACGCATGCTTTGCGAGCATCATCATTATTGTCATTTCATCATGAATTATAAAATATTCTTTCAGAATTTTCAGATGTCAATTGTTTTTTTCTCCATTCGAAGAAATTCATGTTGACACACATGTCTTTCAGCCATTCAATATATGGGTTTCGGGAGGAGGAAAAAAAAACCTGAACAATTGAAAATGATGTAAGGTGTTCGTTCATTCGACGAATTCAGATCCATACTAATAAATTCATACCAAAATTTGTCTTCTGACAATTCATATTTGCATTCAACGTTCAACATGTCTGCTCATTAGTGCTTTAAAATTTAACACTCATCGACACACATTCATTCATTTCAGCAATTCAATTAGTTCCAGAAAATGTTGTACACATTTATTTAAATTCACACTTGTTGCGATCTGAATCAATTAATAACAAAATCGATTTTTCATTATAGGCAATCAATACAACGATCGAAATGAACAAATCGATACGAAATCGCATCAATGGTTTGGTGCAACAGTTTCCAGTGCTGGCATCGATGGACCATTAGTGGTAAGTAAATTATGAAAATATTATTTCAATAACGATTGCTGACAATATTAAAACGGCACAAAGTGCTCCGTACTACTCAGAAAACAAAGATCTCATTTTAGTCTCCGTGTGTCCAAACTTTGAGTTCCATGCATCGCAATGAATCCGACAACTGATATATTTACTTTCATTCATTTAAGGACTGAATTGAATGAAAGCGCATCATTCAATTTAACAAAATAATGTTTCGAAAGAATCCGAACAGTCGTTGCCATATTTGGAATGCGATGGAATTTTTATTTGATGTAATTTGCCGGGGCATAATTGCCGTCGTTGTTGTTGTTATTGTTGTCATCGTCAATCGCAATTATTCAATTGAAATTTTCGAATATATTTTCATTGCCTTTATGTGGAGTTTTAAGTATCCGAATATTCGGTACATTGTGGCATTTTTATTTACTTTTTCCGTCACAACGATGCCAATTTCGCCAAAGTCATGCCAACAACATGCAATCCCATTTTTACGAATTCCGTTTTTGACAAATTCCGTGCGAAAAGAATGAAACAAAATTAGCCGGACAGCATTCGATTTGGAAAGAACGTAACTGTTATTATCGCAATAACGATAAAAATCAGTGATGAACGCATAAAATTCGTTCGTTCGGTATTCGAAATGGGAAATGAATGGTGTAAAATAATAAAAATTACTTTTGCATGTCGCAAACGTTTAGGCAAAAAAAAAAAAAAAAAAATTAAACTATTGAATTGTGTTGATTGAATGACGCGAATATTCAATGTGGTTCAGAATAAACTTCTATCTCCATCTCCCTGTTTTATATCATCTGCGTGATTTGACCGAATGCATGAAAATGTTCATGTTGATAAAATGGAGAAACATAGAATTATACAAACATATACATTCAATCGGGCTTGGCATAAATGTCAGATTAAGTGTGATAACAACACATAACGTTGTCGAATGTTTTTTTTTTATTTTTTTTTGTTTTTGTTAGCTTTGCTATCCTCGTGCTGGTCGATTTCATTCATTTCATTCCTGGCATATCGGCGATTCTTTGACCTCATTGCAAAATTAACGAATGAACGAACGTCCAATCTATAAAATACGCCAAGCAAAATAAGTGATAGAGTTCAAATGTTTTGTTGGAAAATCGTTTGTTCACCGTTTTCGTTGGTTCGCCATTTATTGGTTTTTCATTAGTGCGCACCGTTTAATAGTATACGCCAAGCGACCAATTAAAGACCTGTCATAAACTATGGCTAAAGGTAAAAAAACAGAAAAAATAATGTTTGCTGAAATCAAGACCATCATTTTTATTGGCAATGAGCCATCGTTGAATTGGAACTTATTTTTTGTTTGTTTTTATTTTGTTATCGTATGAAAAAGAAAAAAAAATAATGGCAAAATCAATGAACTTAACGAACCTGTTTAGTGCGAATTTGACCTAAATTAATTTTTTATTTTTCTTTCTGTCCTGGCACTGATAATAATCATTTCAAAATGAGAACGAAATAAATCCGAGCTTAAGGCTTTCGAACGATAGTTTGAAGGACGAATATAAAATAGGTTTATTTCTTGAATTAATGAGATTCGAAATGAAGACACGTTGATAATAATGATGATAATAATAATAATAATCAATTTCAACTATTGCCTTAAATCCGTTTCAGCCACACCGAAAGGCTGTAAGAAATTTATAACGTTTAAACAACAACCATATCCGCAAGTTGCAAAATGTATCAGAATGTTATCAGACGGTTTTCCTGTTCGACCAAAATTGTCAACATTGTTTCAACCATTTTTGGCTAAACTTGTTCTTAACTATTGCTCTTTGTGCCTCTCTATTATTATCACCATTTTTTTTTTCTTTCATGAGTATGTAATGTGTTACTGTTGCTCATTTCTCAAACTTTTTTTTTTCGTTTTCTTCGCTTTGAATCGTGCTCCGTTTTTCTCAAACTTTTTTTTTTCGTTTTCTTCGCTTTGAATCGTGCTCCGTTTTTTTTTAGATTCGATTCCGTGCAATATCATTGCAGATTCCGGAGTTTGTCAATAAAATGTTTTGAATCAACAACTTCTGTTATGTTTCAATCATGAAATGGCCTAGAAAAAATGCCATGGAACACATCTTCAGTCTTCTGTCTTTAGATATGTGTTCGATGCAATCATAAACAGCAACACATTACATTAGAATCATTTGGTTTTGTAATCGAAACTGTTAGATGAATGTGAATGTTGGTGGAAAAATTAAATGTGTTTTTCTTAAAAGGCAATTTTTTTCTCTATTTTTTTCTTTCATCATAAGTAATTTCCACTTCAGGTGTCCAAGACAAGTCACTTGTCTCTAATTCCATATTGGATCTAGACCAGCGCAAGTATTTTTGCACTGGTCATTCTTTTTATTTCCACTAAGTTCAATGTATCTTTCGATTTTCGTTTTTTTCCACGTCAACGCTTAAAATGGCACATTTTCATTCGCTGAACCGCTGAGCAAAAATGGAACATTGAAATTGGATCCAACCGGGGATATCAATCAAGGAAATTTGTTGAAGGTCAACAATGTTTAACTTCATTTCGAACATGATTTTATTCTTCCTTTTTTTTTTGACATCAAAATCGATACGTTCAAATATTCAAAATATGAAGACAAGCCCATTGCTCGGGCTCACATGCCAAACAGTAAACAGTTTTCCTTTTGTGGACAATAAAAAAAAAATTTCACTTGGACGTGGGTCGGTATACATCATATAATATATTGAACCATTGTTTGTGCCCTTTATCCAAACAGCCCGATGAATAAGGGAAAAAAGAAAAGAAAAAATATTTTATTATTGTTTTTCAAGTCAGAAATCGATTTACAAAACGTTTTTATTGTCCCCACGATGCAAATGCAAAGTGATGCCAAAGTGCGATCACTAAAGCAAATGGTCATGTAGTCATTGATTGTTAATATCATTGTTTTTTTTTTTGCAGTGTGTGTCCTGTAAATGCCAATTTCATTTCCTTTTTCGTGTGTGTGTATTTTATCTCTTTATTTTATGGAAACTGAAATTGAATGATTTCAATAGGCACTTAAATATTCATTTACATACAAATGTATTACATGCCATTCAGTCCGCGCGTTTTTTATCGTTTGTTCCGCAGATCTC
Organism: Mayetiola destructor; assembly: GCA_000149185.1. Taxonomy (NCBI): domain Eukaryota; kingdom Metazoa; phylum Arthropoda; class Insecta; order Diptera; family Cecidomyiidae; genus Mayetiola; species Mayetiola destructor. The sequence goes on from GL502320.1 coordinate 52,554, forward strand.
GGACCTTTGACTGTTTGTTGCTTATATTTTTGAGCTGTCTCTGTTTTGCGTTCATCGTTGTGGCTACTACTATTTGTGGGATTTCTTTTGGTATTTCTCTACATCAACGACATTGACCACGCAACATCTACAAACAATGAAACTTTTTTTTTTTATGGCTCGAAAACCAACTCATTCGAAATGAAATGATTAGCATAAAAATGTTTTCACTACTTGTTGCGATTCAATTGTCTCTCTTTTTTGTTTTATATATAAACGGTTCAAAGTCAAAAAGAACGTTACGCACGCCAAAAATGTTTTGCTAAAAGCTAAAAGCATACCGTTCAAGTTTGTTTGTTCAATATTCTTTCTTTTTTCTCATTTCGATAACCGAACCTTTCGACCAGCGCGCATCGAAAACCACAAAGAATGAGAAAGCCACACACAAAATGCGGTCGCTTCATTGATCGGACCATATTCACATCGTACATTACACATTCATATATTGTACTCAAGAACATTCCGAATATGGTAAAAAAACATTACAGCAAAAATTGCACGCATAAATATCGAATTCATGTTCATCGCTTCGAAAAAATCTTTTCGTTTTTCATTATAAATTTTATTTTTTTTTCGTGTGCGATTCACAACAAACCGAAGAAAATAAGGGAAATAATCTTACAATGGATTACATTGTTGTTGATCGATTATTCTTGTTCATTCTGATATTCTGTTGGATGATGTTTGGCGAACAACAGTGGAATAAATTGAGATGATGTGCCATGTTAGTTTTACTTTATTGTCCAGAGACATCAAATTCACTTTATTATTTAACCATTGTGATCGATTGATGGCCAATGTGAATTGACTTATGGAATAAAAAAAAAAAAAATGTTCATTACTATTTTCTCCAATCGAAAAATCTTTCGCATGACTTTGACTTCAGGTACAGTGCAGAAAGTATGTGTATGATCCCCTTCCAAAAGATTCTGATTAAATGGAATGCATCCTTGTGCAGTTGAATACTGCATACTACATACTGTGCAAATCATTCACGACCACTGTTTTTGTGACAGTTAAATCGTGCTTCGGCTACTTGTCTATGTTAAATTCGACCACAAAACATGTATTTAACTACTGCAGTGGCAAAGCGCGCGAGTGCAAAAGGAAAAATATAATCAAACCGAAGAAATTGCAAATGTTTTCAACCGAATAGTGGAAAGAAGTTTATTCGATCGTTCAAGTATATTGAATTGTTTTGTTGGCAAAGCAATTTGTTCGGTTGCAGACAACATGAACGCGATATGACAAAAATGGAAAAGAGCAAAACCGAAAGCAAATCGCACATAGACGTGATCATCTTTATCATTTGCTTTAAATTTTTTGAGTTCGATACATGAACAAAGCACGATTAACATTGAAACACGAACATTGAACAACCAGTAACCGATCGGCCACAGAAACGAACGAAATGATCACATTTTGCATAGACAATTTCAAATCAAGATTAAACCGAAATGAAGGGCTCTTTTTTATGTACGCAAACAAATTGGCTGTTGCCATTAAAATGTTCTCAAGTCGATTCAACTAATTGAACTTAATTTTTAGTTTCTCAGAGATGTGAAAAAAAGAAATCAAACGATAACAAAAAAAAGAAACGGTCACTCAATTCAATTTAAAAGAGTTACATTCTCTCCACAGCTACTGCATCAAATAGTTTAATAACAAAATGTCTTTCAATTTTGCTTTGCATACAATGAAATTTACGAACGCTTTCTCATACAACCAAACTTATGGCAATGGCAATGTATTCATTCAAATAATAAATCTTGTTACCAAATGCACATCAATTTATGCATTTAGCATTTCATGGAGGAAAAAAAACAAAAAAAAATTATAAATAAATCCAGACTGACTTTAAAGCGTACTTCACATCATAAGATTGCCGACATCACCTTTATGACTTGAAAAACTACGACAGTTTTTAATCCTCAATAACTGCATTTACCGCAACCTCTGACTTTGAAATTCTAAACAAAAAACCGTTTTTGTGCAGCAAAGAAAAAACGCGACGAAATATATTCTTCCGTCATTTCGTCAAGTTTATGTATTATTATTAACATTGACCACCATAATGCTGTCTATTTTGAATGGAAATTGGAAATTTCTTGACGGGCTGTCTTTTATAAATAGGTCCGTTGCATAGGGCAAATGAATCTTCCGCTCGAATGCAGCCACGTCTTAGTGTAGGAAGCCATTCAATTCGATTGGCAGTCAGAAGGAAATACGATTTGAATGTCACACAATAAACACAACAGATTTTACGAAATGCGTTAAAGAAAAAGACACCTGGAACTGAGAATTATGTTTATTTATTTTGCCTTCCACCAATAAGAACCCATCGGCTATCCCATAAATGACCGTTTAAATAAAAAGAATTTAAAGGATTTGCAAATGTGTTTGAAATATGTGCGATGCAAATGTTAAAATGGTTAAACGAAACATAACCACATGAAATTGAATGCTACAGGGAATGTATTGAATTTCTAGCACTTATGGGTGGTTCGCTGGTGGATTAAACAATTCAATGACATCCGTCGCTCAGGTGTAAAAGGCAAATTAATCATTCAGCTAGACAACGAACCAATACAGTGTTTGTATATCGTATATTATTTTATTTGAAAACGGGTCGAATACCGACGCCTGGTAGAAATGTTCAAAAGAAATCAATTTTAAATAATAATGAATCATTGGTGCAACAATGTTCATTTCCGAACCATTTTCTTTTTGAAATGGAATGCTAAATGATTTTTCTAATTTTGGAATTTAATTTTTTTATATTTTATTTTTTTGCATTTTTTTAAAATTTGTTTTGCAGGCATGTGCACCACGTTATGTATTTCATACGATGCAACCAAGAAAAGTAGTGCGTGTTGAGCCAGTCGGTACATGCTTTATGGCTAAGAATAATTTCATGGAGTTCACCGAATATTCACCATGTAGAACAAGTAAGTATCCATTCGATGAACCGTTTTTTCTTTTAATTTGCATACAAAGAATGAGTTTTGATTCCGTTCGACGAGACGACCTTTTTATTAGATGCTATTTCCATCAATTTTCTTCGTTCGACGAGACGACCGCTTTATTAGATGCTATTTCCATCAATTTTCTTCAGTTTCCTTTTCTCATGCGATTTTCATTTGAGGTTTCATTTTGTGTGTTCTTCAGTTTCTCTCGCGACTATTTTTAAATTGACGAAACGAGAAAAAAAAAACGAAGAAAAAAAGTAAAAATTAAAGAAAAAAAAACGATTGAAACGAGGCGTTAAAACACATGCTTGCATGGAACCAGTACCGTGAATCAGATTTGAATGAAGTGCACACATATTTAAAAGTCTAATGAATGATATTGCTATCTATTGACGTTTTAGTCCTCTTTGGCTGTTCCCATTTCGAAATTCTCTCGTTAAAGATTTAGAAATATCACGATCACAACACATATCAAGTGCAAATGAGCATTGAGCATTCACTACATAGTCAAAACGATGTGTCTTGTTCCGGACAAAACTGAGCAAAATTGAAAATTATTTTCGTTTTTGTTTTTTTATTACAAAATCATTAACACAACGGGCACACAAACACCGAATTCATTCTATTTTTAGAATGTAGACGAATGAAAACGAAGGGAATCAATGCGTTCGAATTCTAAACATTCGTCCGTAAATCGTCAACCTATTCCAATATATATATTCAACGGGCAAATAGCAACACATAAGGCTTGGGTAATAATTCGTGTCATTTCAGTCTATTCACATATTCATGGCACGTACCATTTCATTTGCTCATCTTTCCCTTATGCATTCACTGCTCAAACTCGAGGATCTAAACGCACACAAGAAATCGAAAGAAAAAAAAAATACGAAACGTTCTGAATGTACGAATATTACATATTTGTTGTGTGTTTTACGAGCCAAGAAACATGACGTTCATTCGATCAACAAGACGAGCATCGAGCATCGAACATTGAACATCGAACATGAATACGAACACAAAGAGCACATGTGCCTTTAAAATGAATACCTTTTCAAAAAAAAAAAAAATTTTTTTTGTCTGTCGCTGTTGAAGCGAATGACTGTTTCCTTCTTTTTCCCATAATAATTGAATAGATCAGACAAACGAAGTGAATTACCTTTTTCGCTTCTTAGGCCACTTACACCGAATGAAACCGAAAAAAAACAGAAAAAATTCGTATTAAATTGTCCTTTTGGGCAAATTAAACGGCAATTTGTCTGTGCAAATTGCTAAATGAACAGGGAAAAAAGTAACATTCGAATTATTCGTTTTGATCAAAGTCACACATGCATTAAAAACAAAAAAGAAAAAAAAACAAAGAAATGCGCACAAACACTCTGACGAACACACACGCACACAAAAACAGTTGAAGCAAGAAAAAAAATTCTTGCAATTCTTCGATATTCGATTCGATAAAGACGTGATGACTTTGTGCCCATATTTGTATCAAGGCTTCCGGCTATTTATCAATTCGATTGTATTTTATTGGCATATGAATTGCATTTTGATTTTTTACGACAAATGGAATGTTTCACTCGATTTCAAAAATGGTAAAGTTCTTTGCAAAATGTAGTTGACAATTTCGAATGTATAATAATGTAACGATGCACCAGCGTGCGAGAAATTTCGTGCGTCTTGAGTGATTCATGAGCATTTAATTCGATCTCAAATTAAATGTCATCGTGTCGTTGATCTGATACGGCATACAGCGTTATAGAATTTTTCTAAAAAAAAAACTCATCGAATGTCACACTAGTCAGCAGAATTTGGTCTTATCGTCAGGCCAATCAACCGAACATTTGGATTTCATTCCATTTTATTAAAGTTGAATTTCCCTTTTCGATTCATTTCGTTTTGTAAATTGTCAGGTTGATTTGTGTGGTTTTAATCTGATCTCGGTGATCTCGAGAAAATTCCAAGCTACAAATAAATTGAAAATGGTTTTCTCATTCCTTGGCGCAAATGATTCATGCACGTGTTTCTCATTTACATTCGCTCTGACCGCAAACGATTATTTCATTTAATTTTATTATGAGTCAATTTCAAGACCAGTCTCTGACCGCACAAATCACCGGCCCATTGAGTTTAAGTATTATAATTAAGAAAGAAAATTGATGCTGAATAAGAAATTCATTAATATTGATTCGAACAGAGGAAATTCGGTCAACTGCACTTCATCTCTACTAAAAAACGGCTCTGATTCTGTAAGCGCCAGTGGAAAAACAATTTAACTGGATAAGATTATTATTATTAGAATTTCACGTGTTTCCGTTATAAAATGCTTGTTTACATTTTATACTTGTTTACACAGGCCATTTCACAACACCGGTATTAAGTATTAATTTAATTTTTTTTCAAACTAAATTATGCGAAAGAGCTATTTTGATATCGGTATACCGTGTAGTTATTTGTAATTTATACGTGCCAATTGAATTTGTTCATTTTCCTGTTCTCAGTTTTATTTACTTGTTCATACATTTTGCATTTTTGTTTAATGTTGAAGTTTAATGTTGTTCCAGTGTTTCACCGAATGGGCAATGGGTCTTTGTTGGCATTTAGTTGCGCCACAAAAATAGATTAAATATGGAACGCATTCGCTTCGATTTGTTTATTTTATATAAAATTGCTTGGCTTCATAAAGTGTTGCATTCAAACTGAAGATCGCATCAGATTCGTTCTGGATTTAAACTCTGTAACTGGAAATCATTGCCACAGAACAAAGAAATGGATACGAAATTTATTCAATTGTAAATTGTAAATTGTAAATATGTACAAAAGTCATACATCATATTGTTGTGTATATTGTTGTATCTTGTATCCAACGTCATGTCAATTTGCCAACATAAATTGCATTGAATTTATGTGCATTTATTGTTTGAATCAAACCAAAAAATCTACAAATACAACTAGTTATGGGAACCATTTGGTTTAAATTGAAAAGTATTATTCACTAGCCGGAGATCGGTGGCCACAATTGAAGATTCATTTAACATTTGAATTGAATTTTTCGCGGAAATAAGACATTCGCATTAAAAAAAATATGAAAAGAGAAAGGACAAACGTTTTCAAGAAACTGAAAATAGAAATTTATTATTTGCGTTGCATGTCATTGGAATGATGATTTTTGTAACAGCATAACCGTTGTACGCATAAATTGCTAAGAATATTACCAGCAGAAAATCTATTGTATGTATTTCTCTTCGTTTCACTATTTGTGATCGCAATTCTTATGTTATTTTGAAATTAAAAACTCTGTACGTTTACAGAATCGATTCGTAATGATTGCTGGAACCGATTATTATAATTATACACATTTTGAGCATCTTCTATTTTAATTGAATCATCCGAACAGCTCGAACGGACCCTAATTATAAATTCAATGCACGACAAATATTCCCTAGAATATATTCTCACCACGAATATTCATCTGATCAGAGCGGCTACAAAGCCGATGATTTATACATTAAGCTATATATGAAATTTTACATGTTTTACATTGGATTCTCCATTCTTTCAATTTCTTATTTCCAGTCTCGTTCAATGCATGAAAATCACGTTCACGAAATCAATGGAAACTGTTTACTCGTATAAACGGATTTTCGGCTTCAAATTGGAATTAAGTTACAGTTAAAATATTCATCAAGCCGAATGTCTTATGCTCATAATGTACAATGTACACTGAGCCAACCAGATACCGGTAGACACTGTCTTCTCTCCAATTCCAGGATGTTGAGTTAATTAAGTTTGACATTCACGCCGGTTATAAAATATAAACGAACGGATCAAATGATGAACTCTGTTTCGGTTGCATCAAAACTGAATTGCGCAAGGGTCTTCAGTCTTCTGGCTTCAGACTACAGTTTCGCTATCACAAATGATGATATATATGTGTATAATGTATAGTATTTTGTATACAAACAGTTTTATTACCGAAATTATTCATCTCCAGACATGAGTTTTGAATTGTCATATAAACAAATTCAAAAGTTATTATTATTATTTGAAATGGTGGCTGCTGATGGCATATGTTCAATTCAATTCAATGTTTACAATGCCAAACCAATATACAAAGGATATTCCAGTCAATTTTCGTTTGAAACATTTTCCTTTTTTTTGTTCTTTCTTTCTTTTTAATTTATCCACTGTTTCATGCCAGTTGCTGTTTGTATATGTTTTTGGGGTCTAAAATAACAAACAAATGAAATTCAATCATGTTCATCGAACGCATGGCAAACTATGATCAACACTTGAATAGCATAAAATTCATTCAGTTTTGGTTATTCTTTCTTTTCTTCGTTTCATTTTGACTTTGACTGCATCGACTGTTCTGAGGTTCACACATATCTTATCAATTTTCTCACACAATTTCGATTCCACTTTTTCTTAAATGTTCGCATCATTTGAACGCGATGTCTGAATGTGTATGGCCTCGTCAATGTTAGTTTTTTGTCTTCGTCAAATTTTTTCATTCGTTTCCGATGAAAGACGTTTACCATGTTGTGACTGTGTTTTACACTCTTTTCGGGTGACTTTAACATGAATTTAAGTAAACGAAGTTCATTTGGAAGTGGAAGAAACAACAAAAACATACACAGAAGTTGATAAAAAGAAAATTTTCGGAGCTAAAACAGGTCTTTATTGAACATGCCATGGGATCGTCCAGCAAAAGCAACAGCATAGACCAGGACTTTCATGTAAAATTCAAAATTTCACACATGTTTTAAACAACAATTGAAATGGTTTTAAATTTATTCGAATTCATGGCGATCGTACGATTCGATTCGATTGTACGTAAAGTACGGCCAACGGAATAATTTTACGAAGGCAGCGTAAAAAATTGATTTGAAATTTTTAAGTGAAACCATCCAATTTCATTGAATTTGAATTGACCAATGTGATGGCATACACACACACAATTGTATTGGATTTGAAATCAAAATGTTCGATTGGACAAAAACATTGTCCAATGTCCAAATATTCAATGCTGGTTTGTTCCATTGTTTTCAAATTGTAATCGCAAAAATAACCTTATTGTTTTGATCACAAACAGTAATTTGATATTCATGACGGTAATTCAATTTGGTGCTCATGAAAATGTGCATTTGCAATTGTACGCTCGTGAACACAGTTTGCATACAATGGAAGAATTTCCATTTGAATTGATTTTGAATGATCGCCATTTTCCAACTGTTTAGTCAAATCAGAGCAAGTTGTTGTTGATCTGTTGATTGTTGTCAGATATGAAATGGATTTTTAAATTGTTTTTTTTTTTAGCTGCCACACAAGAGGCCTTTCTATAAACTCTCAACGGCTTGCCTCTGAAACACATGGCATACAAAATGAAGATGACTTCGTTTACTGTTTACAATGAGTTTAAATAACGGCTAACGGCTTTATGATAAAAACATCCATTCTCATTCATTTCTTTACACTGAACATTGGCAAACAAAATTTTAAAGCTTGTGAAAAAATGTATGCCTCGATACTGGAATGGTGCTTCAAACTTCAAGCAATTCAATGAATTCTGAGTCAAATATCTTCACTCTCTTCAGTGTTTGACCCGATGACTCAATCATAAAAATCTTAATAAAACCATTTACAATAATTAGATTAGCAAAGAACATTCGTGGCTCCATGCGTTGGTAGGTGTTTCCAAATGAATTCATAAATTGAGGATTATTTGTTTTACACAATAAAAATGTACCAGAAACTTAACTCCAATGGTCGAATGAGATTGCTCATTCAAAAGCAATAACATATTTACAGTTCAGAAGCATAAAAATGATTCATTTTATTAGATGTTGCACGCGGTACGATTACACGCCACACAGGAAATTCCCTAATAATAATAATCTTGATGAGTTTTGATTTGAGGCCGGATTTCTGGTTCCCGTTTTTTCCTTTTGCCAGAACCGAAATTCGCTCAGCGACTCACTGCTTCAGAGAAAACACATGATATTCATTAGATATGCCGCAAACGGGTCCTTTTAAGAATTTGTTTTTTTAAAGGCAAATAGCACACATGAAATGTTGGAATTAGTAAATCGCCGAAATATGCCATTGAATGGATGAAGCGTATTCATAAAATTAAGATTATTTTCTGTTATTCCTTTTTCCTCATGTGGAATTTTCCAATGATTCGTGTTAATATCCCAAGTGACTGACTATTTTTAAGCAATGGTAAGGCCCATCGCGACATTTCATATTTAATGACTTTATTGCTTTTTAATGGATTTTGAAGAGAAAAACAACAAGTCATTCCGCCATCGCTCCGTATGGAGGTGTTTTTAATGAGTTATCAGCCAATAACAAGAAAAAATGACAAAAGATATTCCGGTTATTATGAAACGCTGTCATACGCCGCGATACTCATATTTCTTTGATTCGATTCATTTTTCATGCTCGGTATCTTGTTTCATATTCCATAGCACTAATGAAGTATCTAAACATATACTCCACACATGCGGGTAAATATAGCGTTGCGCGGCTTAACAACAAATGTACACAGATTTCTAATTTAAATAGGTGAATTGTTACGTAGTACTTACGTTATCCGTTTTTAAATGCATCTGCATTCTCCATGCATTCAAATAATTGAAAAGTGCATAAAGATGAATATCATTAACACCTCCAATGAACCCATAACAACGCCACAGACTCAACATTGCACAAATCAAGCCAAAAGCATACAAATTCATATGAATCAAATTTTTAATGTTGTCATTTTCAAAATGTATCAATTAAAATTAGATTTCCGACGTTGAGTGAAAGGGAACCGCATGATCGTACAAATGTGAATAGTCGTTTGATGTTTTTCAAAAAGATTTCACTTCAATAAAAACGATCTAAAAAAAAAAAATAATATTTTTTCTTTTTCACAGTGTTTTGGGGATATCATAAACAAGGTTCATGTCAGGCCGGTATGAGTGCAGCCATTACAAAGGTAAACATTTCATATATATATGTTTTGCTTTTCAGGTCGATTATAGCAAACGAAATAGAAGAAAGAGGAGAAATAGAGAGAGAGAGAGCGACAATTGTAATAACAATCAGATAGGAAATTGGTATTTCTTCGCTTGCAGCCCACACAATCGATTAATTTTCTTTCTTTTTTTTCGGTTTTATTTCATAGTCATTGCCTTTCTCTTATTTGAATGGGCATAAGCCTAAGCACTTTAATATTTAATACACAGGTGTAGCATACTTTGCATGCTGGTGAGCATTAGTCAAATGAATGCATACACTATGTCATCTTTATCATTCCGATCAACAACAATACGCATAACTCTTCATTGTCAAGAATTCGAAAATGGCATGAAAATCGACCGAATAAAATCCGTTCACATTTCTTTGAGGCCAACGCCATATGTGAGTTTATTGTATGGCCGATTGTTAATCTCTGACAAATGAAAGAAGATCTTAACCAAATGGAATAGGGAGAACGATAGCATTTTATATGGTCACAGTCACATCATGCAACAATCGCATACGTAAATCCATAATAATAATAATAATAATTCTAATTTTCATTTGGTTTGTTTTTTTCTTCTTACATTTGTGGCCGATGGTGTTTGTTTTCTTTTAAATATTGCTTTTATTACTTGAAACTTGAATAATGTTCAAGTGCTTAAGATCGCTCCGAATTGCGCCATGTTCATATTCGAACATTGTTTAAATGAGAAATGTATTACATGGGTACATCAATTGCACGGAGAATTTAAATTTAGCACGATTTTCGTTTCGGATTTGCTATGTTTTTTTTTGTTTTTCTTCCATCATTTTTAGCTATTTTATTTCATATTAGCAATCTCTGGTAATAAAAATGAATTAAAACTGAACATCCAAATATGATACGAAACTAACGCAAGACGTAAAACTTCTTATTCAACAGGAAAGAGATTTTCCGTGAAGTTGTGAGTATAAATGGCAAACATTGGAATAAACGACAATACGAAATCAGAATAATAAATACACAAAAATACACATGCAAACCCTAGTATATGTATATGTATTTAGCGATCCTAAATGATTCGGATTGCCTCTCTGGTCTTCGGTCTCATAAAGTTGAATAAACAAATTAAAAGTGCCATGTTCATGAATCATGCCGGTGAGGAGTTTCAAAAGACTTAGCCAAAAAAAAAGAAACAAAAAGACAGCAAAAACCAACACGAATAATAAATTATTGTTTTCAATTTGTTGCATTACAAGACCAACATAGAACAACTGAGAACAACAACAACAGGCGCATACCATACCATTGGCACATTTAATGCATCGACGATCGACGAAATGGTTACGGTAGAATCAGAAATTAGCATTAGTGCTCTATTGGTTTGCCAGTTGGCAGTTGGCGACTTGGTTTCAACGAACAATTTGAAGATGCTTTGGTGTAATAATTATTTTTCGTAAGTTGTTTGTTGCGTTTAATTCAACGCTGGCCAATCGTTCACAAAATGAAATCGATAAATTCTCCACTATCTTTACGAATGGATTTTATTCAAATTTTTTTTTTTCGTTACAAATGGACAAGCGGTTATCTGACCCTATATAACCGTTGGACCGATAAAGTTGAAGGAAAATTTGCATGTCATAACGGAAACTAAGCTCTCTTAGAAGCTGTTTGATATTATCAGTAGAATTCGATAGCAAACAAAATCTAAAAACAAAAAAAAAAACATTTCACATTGCAAAATGCAAATGAATTTTTTCCTTCACTCCATTTGCTGCGATCATAAATCTCACGATTTATTTTATTCTTTCAGCATCCATTTCATTGGCTTGTTTTTCATGTTTTTTTTTTCCAGAAAAATGATATTCATGACATTTTCCCAACGGAATTTCGAATTTCTAATCATTGCGTACCCGATGTGCCCAGTCAATCTCTGCACCGGGGCAGAGAAAAAAGGAACACAACGTAAAATCATAAATAAATGAAAGGAACTAGAATTTATTCGTGGCTGTCATCGCTCATATGTTGTCACTGAACTTTGATTTATGATATTTATTTTGCTTTCGGCACAAAATCGTTTTTTTTATTTCGATTCGGAATCGTCCGATTGCCACTGAACTTTATTATTCTTTGATGTTATTCGGTTTTTTAATTTATGTTTGTTCATGAAATGTTCCAGATTTGTATTAAATCATTTTATGAATGCCGAAAAGTGTATCGTGCACCATGCCAAATTCTGTGAAGAATTTTATTGCTTCGACAGCTTAAATTATTTCAATGGAAAAAAAAGCGAAATCGGATGCAACAAAACATACCAAACTCATTTTCTCGGTTGTTGAGTACAAAACACAACGAGTTAAGAAAAATATATAAAATACCACAATAAAACATGCTGTCACATTGAATTCACCACGGGTTCACATGTGCACTGGGTTACCTTCGTTCTCAAACGAGACAATTCGATCATAAAGCATGCGAACAAAGACAAACATTTATGCGCTTCATCATTCTTAATAATTCGTCTTTTTAAGTTCCAAGAAAATCTTTGGCTCAAAACTTGATTTTTGTTTTTGTTTTTCCTTCTGACGACGGGCCATATAAAGGAGTTTAAGTACATGACAATAAAAAACATTCGAAACGCATGAAGAATATAAACGATATGAATTTGATAAACAGCCACCGAATAATTCGGAAGCCGTTTCACCGTTGAATTCAACCATAAATAATTTGTACATTTTTTTTTGTGCCACGCACAAAATGAGAAAAAAAGGATGAGAGCTGAGAATCATGAATCGCTTTCTCGATTCACGGCACGTATTGCAGTCTCTTTAATTTATGCAAGACCAATTGGAATTGGTGCGAATCATTGGTTGCATCTGTGCAAATGACAAACGAATTATTTCTCAGTTGATTTGTTGCAAATCGCCTTTCATCGCATTTTATTGTTTGTTCACCATTCAGATGTGTTGATGGTCAGTTTTTTAATCGAACAACTTTTCATCCTGAACGCTGATCGTGTGATGATAAATGTGGTATCCCGCGATGAAGAATGTCTTTTTCGTCTTACTCAATGCTCATTCAACTATTTTACATTGAAATTAAGAACGCACCATGAGCCACATCATCTCCATATAGTTATTGAAATACTTTCAGCAAATCGTATTATAAAACGAAACAAAGAATTTATGAACACAAAAAAATGCCACTGAAATTTTATATTTTCATATTATGCGGTCAATCGGATTAATTTTTCTATTATTCTTGTGCCAACGCTAACGCACACACGCACTTAAGTTTTTTTTTTTTTTGCGGTCAATCGGATTAATTTTTCTATTATTCTTGTGCCAACGCTAACGCACACACGCACTTAAGTTTTTTTTTTTTTTTGGTGCTGGTGAGCAAGACAGGAAAAAGAACAAAAATTAAAAACTAGTTCAAACATGGGAGCGACATGACTAGATATTATATACGCATGGAATCATCATTAATTAAGTGTTTAAATAGACCTGAACACCACCAGATGACTGGATTTTATGGTTAGGAAAAAAAAATAAAGCAATTGTATCGATTGTCCAAAAAATTTCCAAAATTGGTGAGGGCACATTTCATTGAATTGCCCTTACTGTTATGTTTCGAATTTCTTATGCTTCCAAAATGAGTAAGTAGCTGTCAGACCGGTGCTATTAATTCCAATGTGTCGACTTAGGCAAACATAAAAGTGCACATCACACATAAGGTATTACATCAGCAAAACTATCCAAAAAGTCCAAGTCACACAAAACAAATATTGTGAAAGCGTAAGCATTCGAAGAAAAAGTTCAATACACTTGCTATTTATGCTTATTCATACTGCATGACTCGATGATTTTTGCATATTCAGTGACAACAACAATTGTACCAAACTGAACAAAAAATTGAGCAAAATTGAGTGAATTCATTCAGTCAAACGGGGCAACGGTTCAATTTTCATGATGGAATTTTTAATGAAAAGAATGGTTATGCGATTTGTTGGGTATTCGGGCCTCATTATCTCATTGGCATTAAAACTCTATAACGGAAAACTAACGATCCCACGTTCATGGAATCGGGTTCCGTTTGATCATAGGAAAACAATTGGAAAATATCTTTGATGGCGAACAATATTGGCCTCAAATCCAAAATAAAGTAAAATGGAAAAACCAAATTCCAAACACAACAATTACATTTAGCCTCGGATATTTTCATTGTGTTGACTGACCAAACAAAAGAACTGATATCCTGCATCTTAACGATATTGGTTTCACGCCAATTTATCGAATTTGCAATTTTTTTTTTTGTTGCTCATTTGTATCGACAGCTCAGCTCCCGAATGTAATTTCCCAGAGCACAAAAAGAAGGTGCTAAAAACGTCGAATGAAAATCGAGAAACGAAAACGAAGAAAAAAAAAAATTTGACATTTAACCAGAATGTTTGCGATTAAATGCACTTAAAAATAACACATGTACGTAATCGAAAACCAATATCAAAGTGAATGAGTCCATCTTTTCCCGATGTCGAGTGTCGGCAAATACACTTTTCGTTGATTGAATTTATTTGCTGGCCGTTGAAAGATAACAAGATAATTAATTGTATTGGAAACATGTATTTTGTTCCATCCGGCGAATGAACGGTGAGCGATACAAGATGCAAGCACTGTAAGAAGTATAAATGGTTCGCCAAGTCTAATGAAATACCATAAAGAAAAGATCGAATGAGTGGTAACAATCGAAACGTACATCACACACAAGGAGCTGATAATTTTATGTTTACACAATTTGCGTAAAAAATGGTTTTGCCGATCGTTCTCCGGGGTTTTCTGGTGTTTTTTTTTAAAGTTTAGTCTCAGTCTTCGATGTATTCAGTCTCATTTTTTCATCGTTGTTTATTGTCCTTTCAGAAAAACACTCAACATTCCGATTCGAATTTTCGTGGTCAAACTGAATTTATTATGTCTCTAATTTGCTCTTTGTTAATGCACAGTTTGCATGAAAAGAAAACGGTTTCAAATTCAATTTTAGCCATAATTGATGGCTTCACGCTCTAAATTTATACAAAATGCAATAAATTATGGCTTAAGATCTTTCTTTTATGAATGACAACGAGCAACGGCAATCGCAGTTAAATTTCATTGATAATTTATTCATGAACGAGAAAAAATTGTCATTAAAGTTTTCAACATCCAAAAAAAAGGGGTCTGAATTTAAGTCACAGCGCATCACGTCACTATAATTCAAACAATTCACAGGTTGATGTTAATTTGCACCTCAGACACATTTGAGCCGTCAGCGTTTCATGTTTCATGTTCATAATAATTAATTTCAAGCGATGCAACTCATTCAGCCATTACATAATTCCAATGCATTTCAATTACTCAATTTCATTTCATTCACAAGTGAGATTAAGAAATAAAGTCTTCATTTGTATTTCATAATGTGAGCAAAAGTCCTGCAGCTAATCCTCGCCCACTTCACCATTCATTTGATTTGATTTTTCATTCGTATAATTGTGTTTTTATCTCGATATGTTTGTGTTTCGTTTTGTTTTTCATTCGAATCGAACATCGTTTCGGTTTAAATGGTGAAAGATAATAGTTTGCAATTTGTTTGATTCCCTTTCATTCCGTTATAGGATATGTTAAACGAATGATACGTAAGGAATATCTCCACATTTAAATTAACAAGTGTATATTCGATTGCATCTTTGAGCCGTTGGTAAAGACACGCGCACGATCATTAAAGAGAAAAATTTGTTATTTCAACTGGAACACAGAATCATATGCATAAGACATAAGACATAAGACATAAGCAAAATTAAATCAACGTTAATAGCAAATACTTCAGCCCAAGATTAATGGCAAACTCAGACACGAACGGATATGTTCAGTTTCAGATTCAGATTCAAATGGATAATTTCATTCTTATGAGCCAATAAAATCATACTTAAAGATTTCCAGCCCATTTGCAGAACAGAAATGAATGGTTCGGATAACAATCTTTAACATTCAACATCCTCAATAATAATCCAGAGTTTGTGGTCAGTCTTTTACGTATTGCGAATGAAAAGTTGTCATCGTTTCACTCAATATCTCTATACATATATCCATTTTTGCGCTTTCCAGTCAGCCCTTTGGGCCATAAATTATTATTGTTTATATGACAAGATGATTATGTCTATTTGTTTTTTTTCTCTCCATAAATGCCCATCGTTCAGCCGTATGTGCATTCCGATTTGAAACATCCAAAACACGAATTTAATATAAAATTGGTTTTGAATGTAAGGTCTGCTAAACAATTCCATTCGAATATCATCTATTGCCAATCGATATTCCGAACAATATGAAAACCTCCCGGAGATTCGATCATCTATTTCTTTTGAGAAATTGAGTATGAATACAGGCAACCGCGTTCAAGGCTAAAGGAGATGATTGAATGAATTAAGCCGATCGAAGACTTTATTAATATTTTCGATCCCTACGATTGACTTTGATGAATGTGTCAATGAGCAATTGAAATTTTTAATTAGAATTGACAATTCGCAATTTAGTTGTGTTTGTTTGCGGCAACCATTTCTGGCTAACTCATTGACTTAATTATAATTCAATAACAAATAAAATGACAGAATGTTTTCTCAGCAATATAAACACTGTGGGCTGTGAACATGTTTTTTTTTATTTCAACCTTCCAATTTGGCATTACAAAGCATATACATATGCATAGATTAGTTTGCCACAAATCCTATATAATGCACACGGCGTTTGTAATTGATCCAAATAGAACAGAATTGAATCAATGCATATGATTCAAATTCAATTTGAAATTGTCGATCAATTGTAATAATTTCTCAATAGCAATGAAACCAAATTCTTCTTCTTCTTCACATTCGTTTTCGTTTCATTCATTGATTGAAGCGATGATTTCAATCTCTAAGCAAAACAATAAAATAAATTTATTTTTTTGACTTCTGGCTAAATTGTTGAGCGATGTCTAGATAAATTTATTGAAAATATGCATGAAAAATGTATTATTCATGTTAAACTCTGTGTCCATAGTCCCTGTCTGTCTATAGCAAACAATTTTTATCATAATAATTGTTAAAGCAATTGATTGAATGATTGAACTGTTTCAGGCAAGAGAACTATTTCTTTTGCTATTGACCAATGCATAGTGATTGAGTTGTTGGACGTTAATAATCACATAAATTTTGTTTCATTCGATTTCGATTGATGAATTAAAATAATTCTTTGAAAAAAAAAAGAAAAACTTATTTCTCATCGTTTTTATTGTTCGAACCTCACGCACTGTCTGTAGCCAGATGCATCTTTAGCGCTTGTAAGGACTCTCGTGATCGTCTATTCAGTTTAAGTATTATTTTTTTATCGTTAGCAGTTTCGTTCTCTCTCTCTTCTGTTTTTCGTTCCGATGTTCAGCAATGATGGCATATGGGCTAAAATTATTCCCTTTTCTATGGAATACCTTATGGTTTTTTTTTATTTCGATGTTTCATTAATAAAAAATATTAAAATTAAATTAGCAACGGTATTATTCATTGGAATGAAACAATTTATTTTAATTCTGGAATTTAACAATTGTTTTTTTTTTTCAAATGAAAATTATTTACAGGATGGTTCGCGTTTGTTTATCGGAGCACCAGGCAGCTGGTATTGGCAAGGTAAATTAACTGAATTACATTCAATATGAACATGATATAGACTATTATTGTTTTATTATTAGAAGAAGAAGAAGAAGAAAAATATTTTAAATGAATAGACAATTATTATTATATAATCGAATGAGTCGCCCATTCATCGTCGTCAGCGATCGTAGGACGCAAAGAGTGAAAATATTCTGCAATTCGTATTCGGAAAAACAATTTCAATTATGCGAGTCTCATTGAATTGAATGATCGTTTCAAAGTCAATGAAATGGAAAATCTTCACAATGGAAACTGAAACTGAAATATTTGCATTGTTGCTGCAACCAATCTACTGCCATATCGTGATGCAAGCCAATTAGCTATTCGTTTGGTCAACAAAACTGATATTAATTGCGAATTGAGAATTGAACAATGTTTATTCCTCGTGTGTGGCTGATATTCATCATTTTTCATTCTGTTCGGGTTTTTTTCTTTTCACAATTCATTTCAATCTTTAGACGGCGCATAATTTTGTTTTCATTTGTCGATGATTTAATTGTTTAAACAATGGAATGCTAATGGTTGCACAAGTTGTAATAATTGGAATCAATACATCGTTGAATAAATGTTGAACAATATGTGAAGTGTTCGCTAATGTGTAATTCCTCAATTGAGTTCAATTTACGTCTTGGTGGCAGTGGCAGTGACAATTTAACAACATCCATCTAAAAGCCATGAGCTGAGGAATATGACAACGTCATATCAAATTTAATTTTAAGATTTGATAAGATTATATTATTTACGATGTGAAACCTTAGAAATGAAAGCGATAGTGAATCTTTTACTCCGAAACCGATTAAGTCTCGAGCCAAAAAATGTTGCCTATTACAAAGATTGGCCTAATTGCCGTTGCCCGCCTTCATTGTTCAATGAATAAAAGCCACTTTTCATGGTCATTGACATTCAAGAGACAGGCGCCGCATTTTTCTTTGATCCTCTTCTCGGAAACGAATTGCTGAATAATTTTCGCAAAAAGTGACGTTTATAAATTAAAAAGTTTCAAATTCAGAGTATTCGCAAGAACGCCAACACAAATCCATGTCGCCTGTTGCATGTTATTTTTATATTTCAGTGGGAATTATATTCATACTATAAGTTAGTGCAAAATTCTTCTTTTATTTCTGCGTAAACGTAAATATATTTGAGCTCGAAGTTTATGATTAAATTGTTGTTCCCTTTTTTTTTTCTTCATTATTGTCATAATTTATTTGTGAAAATTGAACAGAGTCGTTGTTTGATTATTTTGTGTTGTTTTCGTAATTTCGAATTTTGAAGTAGTTGAAAAATATTATTATTTGAACTTTTATTTTTATTTATTTATTTATTTATGTTTAATTTTGTTGTAAGTTTTTCTTTATTTAGTTTTTAATTTCTTCAAATATTTTTGTCTATTTTATTATTATTCTCTCTTAATTTATATATTTGTCAAATAATTTTTTTTTATTTTTATTGAATGCATTTTCTTCCCTTCTTTTCCCAAATGCGTGTGTGAATTCCTCACAACTCAAAAACCAAACAAATTCCAACTAAAATCACCAATCCAAAAATTGTTTATTCGAACAACGAATGTCGTCGTCATGTTGCGCCCGATGCACTGCAAATAAATCGAATTTTTCAAATAATAAACTCATGAAACAACTCTGAATCCGGAATCGAATACCGAATACATACATTTCAACTCAATGCAACACAAACACAATACAACAAACCAAACTTCGACAACAATCGAAAATTACCGAAAAAAAAACAAAAAACAAAACAAACAAACTAAAAACAAAAATCTCAAATAATGTGCAAATCAAATCCATGTGCGAAACGCTTAAAACAAACGCAAAAATAAAATTGAATCGAAATAGGACAAGTATATTCAATAAATACAGATGCTACGTATCCGTACAAACCACCGCGATACGGCCTGTATGGCGAAGGTAAATGCTATAATTGCAATTTAAACCAAAATTAAGCTGATCGATGCAACGATCATTCAAACTCACCAAACATCATTTTATTCAATTCAACAACAACAGCTATTCGCCTGTTGATACTACTAGATAACAACAATAATAACTGATTTCAAAAGAAAACATAATTGCAGTTATAAATAATAATTTTTAATAAAATAAAACCGAAAAAGCCAATACAATAACCAATACAAAAACAAAAAAATCAACAAACAATTTAGTGCTAATTCATTGACATTTACCGCTTTTGTCAGAGCATATATGTAATACGTAATCCGTAATCCGTAATCGACACAAAACAAATTCTACAGAACTCTTCTTCTGTATAAATTCATTTAATAATGATATATGTATAATTCACAACTTTCGTTTATTCCATAGTTTAACTTGTTAATTATTTTTTTTTTTTTGAATCACGACGAAAATTCATAATTCATTTTGTCGACGAAATGTGTTACTTGTCCATCATCGGCTATGGAATTTATCATTTGATTTTCATTCAATATCACGCTTTTTACTGTTTGACGTATCAAAGAGTTGCAATCATTATACATTCGAATTTTTAATTTGTTCAATAAGATGAAATCGCAATCCATTTTGAACATCCAAATGCGATTTTTGCGACAATAGTGATGTTTACCTAATTACAATTACCTCCACTCAATTTGTTTTCGATGTTCACGTGCTTCTCTGAATGCAACGAAGCCCGAAGCAACGAAAAGAACATTTTTAGTTTGCACCACATTTGAATGAATGAGTTTTTAAATGACATAATAATAAATTTAGATTTTATAGGTTTAATTAGTTGTTGGTTTTGGTCTTCTTCCTGATTGATTTTGCCGGTTGCGGGACAAATCGCTTGCATTGCCTACTAATGTTATTGTGACGATGCATTGCTAATTTTGTAGTTTACAGTAGAACAGCTGAATCACCAGAAATCAACAAATCAACATTCCACACACACACACACACACACACACACACACACACACACACACTACTCTATATACT
>GL502321.1:12719-22761 GCA_000149185.1 Mayetiola destructor
TTGCTACGGCTCTGAAAAGGACCAATGAAATGTCAAATGTTACAAAACACATCTTCCAATGATGTGGCTCTAGCAGAAATGATACAACAAATAATTGAAATCGACGTACAATTCGTCACGAACCGATAGCATATGTGAAAAGAAAAATAACTGCAAAACAGTCATCTGAACTTAATGTTCGATATTAACTGCTTTGAAAAATTTACTGCGCTTGTCAGTTGGCTTTAATGTGTGATAGTTAAAGAAGGGGTTATACACGATTTATTCCTATCGAGTCATCCAAAAGAAAATGAGTTTCTATCATTTACTTTTCATTCTGAATGTCGAAATTGAATGGTACATGGTCTGGTCGTGGCCAATTTTTATTACACATGGATTTATTCGCAAATAAACAGTTTCATGAGACCTGACAGTGCTGTACTGTGCACTGTACACGGAGCGAACACCAAACAACAGAATCAAATTAAATATCAAATAAAAATTGAAAAGTGATCAAAGAACATGTTCATGTTGACGTTTATGTGCATTAAAAAAAAAAAGTCGTTCTGCATCATCCCATATCCAAAAACGAATCGAATGAACGATGCACATTTGAATGGAACGTTATTCTAGGATCCAAAATTCCCGATGGCTAAAGTAACGTGACCTCTGATAATAATGATCATTGATTATGTTTCATATCTGAATCCTGAATCCTGAATGTACAGTGCACACATTGACAGTCAAATCGACTGACGGTTTAAAATTTTATTTTAGATTTTTCATTTGCCTGCATTTGCTGTGGCTGCAAATTTGATTTAAATGGCTGCCTGTTTAATTTTGAATAAGTGTCTCTCCATTCCTCCTGATAGTAATCGGAAAAATTACTATCATAAATAAAAGCCTAACATTAGCAACTATGAACTAGCAACAGTTCTGAAGCAGATCTAAGTTTATCATTTTGATTCAATAAATGCGGATTAAAAGAGATATATATTTGAAGCTCTGAATTTTTACAAATCGCAAATTTCAAGCAATTGTACAAAACATTATACATTGAGAACTATTCCCATGGGAAATTATGTGCAACTGTTACTCCAAATACAAAATATTATATGTATAAGATATTTTTATTGATATCCAGTCATTCGAATCGAATTGACGCCATACACATTCCATTCCACTCCGAATGACCAAACGAAAATATGTTTGTATTTAGTATTCAAGCGGTGTTACGATCAGGATTTGTTCAAATCATTTCATCTTAACGGAAACTAAAATCCATTGATAGATATTGTTGCTGTTCTGCACACATAAAAAATATATGTCTTTGAACATGAGAATAACTGCCATTTTTATCCACATGATGGCATGTTATACGAATGTTGACTAAATCTACCAAAATATACGATGAACGAGCGGAGAATTTGTAATTCATTTCAATTTCGATGGCCGGACAAACCATCACATGAAATGAAGATGAAACAATTTACTTGAATTGGATGAGATTCCATCGGATCCATTTCGCTAATAAAATTGAAACAAATAAATGGCAAATGACAATAAATGCACACGTACACCAATCGCCTGAAAATATGCTTCCCCAAATGATATTGATTTTATTCTCTAAAGAGGCTGACCATATTTATGTAGTGAGAATTTGATATTTTTTTTCTCTCTCTCATGAATATACATAGAACTTTCGAACTTGGTGTCTTCGGGGAAGAAAATCTATATTTATTTACGAAATAATAATTATAAATTGGCCACTGTATAATGTACACTATACAGCGTACAAACCATGAGTGTACAAAAAATAAAACATTTTCCCTTTTGGTGGCATTATTATTGACATTATTTTGATTCAAATGGTCGTATTTTACAAATATTATCTATACATTATTATTATATGTATTATATTCATTTTGACTAATTACAAATAATTTTATATTCAATTTTAGCATTTTATCGAAAAACAAACGCATCAAATTAGTGAAAATATGAATCATAATTCATTCGCATCATTACCAATTGGAATTTTGAAATAGAATCGACAACATGGGGAATAATAATAAATAATCAAATGAATAACAACTCAAGTGTATATATACATATATGTATATAATCGAACACAGCTGGCATCGATATTATAGAAAACCCAAATGAGAGACAGTTCAGTTTTGGTGGTGGTCTATTTCATGTGTGCTTTGTGCGTTTTATTCATTGCATTGTATCATGCATGTTTAGCTGGTAGCTAGGTGTGTTTGAAATGATGAACGTTCGTTGGCATCACATCGAATTAATGATACAACAATGTATAACAACGCATTATTGCCGGTATCAAATACAATTTTCCATAATACACAAAATAAAGACACATTCATTATTATTATTATTATTAGATGTATATGACAAACACGGGTTGGATAGGCCATTAAACCAAGTGACAAGAGATATTTAACCACCCCTTTGGAATAAAAAGCACGAATATTTTGCGAAAATGTGCGTTTCAATTGGGCAAAAAATGAGTGTAAAATTTATTGAAATTGGCATCTGGTTTGTGTAGCGCTTTTATGGTTTCAGTTTACAATTCAAGATGCCAATTACATGGAGAATTTAATTTTATGGTCATATAAGGCATGTATGGATCAAAATTGGAGACAAATAAAATTGAAATCGGATATTTTCTCTGTTGTGTGACGAGCAATTTTGACTAAATTGATTCAGAATTCATCGAATTTGGGTGTGAGAAATCGGTTGATGCCGCAACATCCCCGACACCAAACCATACATGTAAGTATGACAGCTATTTTAGAGAATTCCGGAAAAGAATTATTGGGAAAAAAAAATTAAAAGCTTTTTTTATGTGACAGGAACAAGGGAACAGTTTAATCAATCGATTCATTGAAGCTTTGCAATGAATCATTTCCTTAATATTTATTTCAATATATTAGGTATCCAGTTCCCAGTTCCCAGTATCCGAATGGCAGGCGAATCATAATATGCAAAATGTTCAAATACCTTGTCATCGAATGCAAATCATGGCCATAAATCGACTCGCCATAAGAACTGAATGAATTTGAAAATGTTTATCGAAGCGACGAATTGAATTGTCGGTGTTGGTGGCATTCTGCAGCAAAACAAAAAATATAATAACAAAAAAAAAAAAGGAAATCATTTTTCAATGGACTGTGAGCATATCAAAAACCATTGTCTGTTACGATGCGCTTTGAATTGTGCAGCGTGCAAATAATCATTGTGAACCGTAACTAACCAACATTATTTGAAGGTTTGTAACGAATAACGACCGAGAGCCAAATATCATTGTGAATAAAATATAATATTTTTCTTACTCTCTCTCTCCTTCTCTTATTCTTTCTCGTATGCTGGAAACTGACACTAAATGAGGTTTGGCGCGTAAAGAATGAGTTGAACTCCATTTCTCTATTCAATGGACAAAATGATATCGTTTGGCATGATGAAAATATGTGCGCTGGCATATTTCCAGTTGTTCACTGATCCGTAGAACATTTAAAGATAATTTAAAAACCATAAATCATGGTGCAAAAAAATGAAACGAAAAACTGAAATGAATGCCTGTAACATGAGACACAATCGACACGATTCATTGTGCAATGAATAACGGTGAAAAATATGTGCAATGTGCATGAACTATTCCTGGTCATCGTTGTGGGCATGAGAATTGTGTATTGAACATTGAGCATTCCGAATTGAATGTCTATTGTAATGGCAAATATCATATCGACGGTCGACAATAAACAGAATTAAAGACATGAAAAAGGAAAGCATTTTATCAAATAAGCTTTAAAAAATTGCATAAGCATTATGTAATTGTGTATATAATAGAAAGGAGCTGTATTCATGTCAAGAGATTTTTAATTTGGAAAACAAGCACAAATCAATTCAGATCAAATTCATTTGAATTTCCTTCCATTATTCACACTTTTGAAACACTTTTTAAACTTAATTGTTATTAAAATTCAGGAATCAAATTCTATTCGAATAGCAAATGAGAGCCAAATATAGCTCCATTCATTTTCTAGTTCAGCCAAAATTACTAAGGCTGCCAAATGAATAAAATGCATTGACAATTCATTTTGTTCAAACAATTAAAATAATTTTGCACATTTTATTTTTCGCTTTCTATTTAGTGTTTCCTGAGTATTCAAGTCGTTCGGTAAACTTAACGACTTACGGCTGAATACCTTTTTTGTTTGCATCAAGCATTTTATCACCTTCAGTTGATAAAGGCAACGACGCGATTTAAATTCAAAATTAAAGTCAAGTGTTTGCCATTATGAATGAACGAATGAACAAAAAAAAAATGCATTGACAATTCATTTTGTTCAAACAATTAAAATAATTTTGCACATTTTATTTTTCGCTTTCTATTTACTGTTTCCTGAGTATTCAAGTCGTTCGGTAAACTTAACGACTTACGGCTGAATACCTTTTTTGTTTGCATCAAGCATTTTATCACCTTCAGTTGATAAAGGCAACGACGCGATTTAAATTCAAAATTAAAGTCAAGTGTTTGCCATTATGAATGAACGAATGAACAAAAAAAAAAAAAACGAACAAATGAAAGACTCTTTTGTCGCTTACTTGTTTATTATCAGTGCGGATAATTACGTATTATGTGAAATTGCTTAAAAGTAACAAAAAAAAAGAAGAAGAAAAATGTAAACGATGCATGGCATTTTCCTGTTTTATTTTTGGTATTTGTTACCATAATATTTATCGACTTATATCGTAGACAAAGCGAAAGCATTTTCAAATGCTGCTTTTGTTGGTGTATTATGAAAGGCAGACAGGAAATTCATTCAATTCTTCGGATTATGTTGAACTACCGGTTGGAAAATGGTTACCAAGAAGAAGAATTGATGCACATGCTTTTATGCCTGGATGCCGATGAAACATTATGTGTATATACTTTCAGTTTCTCACGATAATTTGTAATTTGTAATACAGCAAATGAACTCTGCACTCTATTCACTTCGACGTAATCACTGTACGATGGGAACATTGAGGAAATGAATGAACGGCAGTTATTGCTCCACACCAAAAACAAAAACAACATTGTAATTAAAGAATTGATTGCAATGCATAACTATTCTTTGAGAGTTTTCATTTATGGATGGAGTAGTGGCAGGCGTGTGCCGTGTGCTACAAAATGATTTTATTTCAATTTTCTTCTGGGGAAAAAAATCGCAGTTTTTTCTTTGGCCACATTTTCTAATTGTTTATTCAATCGTCCAGTGACTGTATTCCGTAGTACAAAATTCGTACACCGACCAAGAGTATTTTGCGATTCAAGATGAGTACATTGAGGAAATGATTACCTTCTGTTTCATAACATAAATTTTTATGGTTCTTGTTACGATATTTTATTATTTTCTTTGGTCTCAGGTCCGAAACGCCATGATCATAAAGAGAAAATTCTAATCGAAACCAATTCACTTTTTTAAGCGTTCTTACTTTGATGGGGTTTCTGCATTCGTGGAGTACAGTCAACGTTACAGGAATTGTGAGCACAAGAATAAAATACATGCAGGAATTCAACTTTTTCAAAAAAAGCAGAAAAAAACTGAAAAAATACAATGGTCATAAACACATTCATCTCCTACCAAAAAGGAAAATATACCCAACAAATACGAAAAGGGTTCTCTGGATGGTGATGATACATAGAAACCAACTGTGCATTGTTTGAAATGGTTATTCATTGAATGACGTTTCCATAGTTGGTAAATCCATCATTCGAACAACGTAGTTCACAATTGCACATTTGAATGGGGCTTAATCGAATCGATGGCCAACCAATCAACAACATGATTGTTTTGGGGGAAGGAAACTCAAACAATGAGGGAGAAATGACACAAGTTGTATGCGATGAAAAAAGGTTCGGCAAAATAAGAATGAGAAACAGAGAAAGAAGGCAAAGGATAAAAGAAAGAAAGAAAAATAGCACAAAAAGGTACAAATCGTCGATGAGAGTACACATGTTTGTCTTGTGAAACAAGAGAAAATGACCTCATGCTTTTGTTTAATAATATTTTACCCCACAAAACGGAAAAGATACGAAAAATGCCAATGAATTAATAGACAGTTACAACAAAAATTGGCTAATAGCCAACAACAACGTTAGAAATGTATCATGAATGCGGTTCATTTTGTAATTACGATTGGTTCCCACACAAAATTGTCTTAAATTAGTTATTTCAAATTGAATGAGCCACATAAAGCCCAAAGCCCATATTATTTTCATCCGTTCCCATTGGAATATCGAACAGGTTAATTGAGATGTTCGGCGCAAAGCGATTCCGTTCTATTTTGTATGTGATGAGAATATTGAAATGTACACATACAAATGATGATAATAAATAATTAGTAGCAAATTACAAATGGTTCGGAGTTTGAATATCCCAAAAATAATATCGATTGCCCATCGAGAGTGATATGTGTAATTTATTTGTGAATTTTATTTTATTTTATTTTTAATACGAGGCCATAATGGTTAACTGGAAAATTCTGTTGAGTCGATGACTAATGGGTGAGGCCAGTGTCAGGAAAAATAATATGAAATTAGCACAAATTCATTCTTGAATAGAAAAAACAAATCCCAAATCGACGAAGATTGGTTTCCATTAAAATTTCTTCTGCGTATCGATCTTCCTGAAGCATCAATGTCACTTCGGTGCCGAGTTTAGTATTTCAATGAATCATTTTATAAATACAATATCCTATATCGTATATCATACTTGAATGCTTGTTGATTCATTTAATTTTATGTTTTTTCGTCCATATTTAATGAATTTGTTTCATTTGTTTCGGTTGTTGTTTTTTTTTTTTTTGGTTTGGGCAATACAGCTTAAACAGTTTATTGAGTAAATACGACACATGACACATTTCGTTATAAAGAAAATCGAATGTGTGCATTATATGTAACAAATCAATCTAATATTGCATCGAAGTTTACCTCAAGTGAAACCATCACTGATACTTTTCTCTATTCTCTTTTCGGATTCGTATCATTTATTTTTCTTTTTATCTCTCATTTTCTTCCAGCTTTCAGTTTTCGTTCGCCAAGTCTTTTAGTGAAAATTTACGACTTAATAAAATGTTATGTCCCATCGTCAGAGACAGCTGGCGTTCGTTAAATTTTCTTCTTTTCTTCTTCAATATTGTTTTAGGATTTTTCAAGCGATCGGGAAAAAGAAAAAACCGAATCATAACTGAATGGAATCGACTTCGCGGTTTGAATGCGCAAAACTTTTTTTTGTTGCTGCAGAGAGAGAAAGAGAGAGAGAGCAGAAAATAAAGGAATAAATAGAGAATAGAGTCAGTAATCGGCATCATCGAATAGTAATTACTTTCAATTTTTATGAATAGTTCGGAATGTTCTTTTAAACAAGCAAAAGAAAAATTGTAAAATAATGCTGACACTTTTTGATCTGATTTTCGAATTCAATATGAATTTTAATACATGTCTCGCATGATAAAAATAAACCAAAAACATCATGCAGAAGACCACAATCTTAGGTAATGATTTTCCAAACAGACATTCACAAGTACATAGGAATTTCGCTATGCTTCTGTATTCGCATGTTTGGAAATGCGTACGTAAATTCACAAAATGATATTGCGTGCGCAAATATATAAACCGTTTACAAGCCAATGCGATATTTCTATGTTTTCGTGAATGTTTGTTTTCGAATAACATTGAAATTATTATTATTCTTATACTTTTGCAAATTGAAATGCCTATCTCTTATGTTCTCAACAGTTTTCTTGGCTTTGGTAGCCATTACATTGGCTAAAATACCAGAGAGTCCACAAAAAATTACAGAACAAGACCGAACTATGCTTAAAATTTTTAAAATCATGGAAACCATTAGCCTAATCAAATGGAGACTGATCGATGACAAAAAACTAGCAAACAAATATGTTGGAATGCTCAAAGCAATAAGTAGAATAAATTGGAGATTGATTGGATCATTGTTCGAACAAAAGATAATTTCATTGAATGGAGAAACAACAATTGACGGATATCCAATCAATCTGGCAATCATGTTGAAGACACTTGATATCATTTGTAAAATCGATTGGACACAGCCTAACTTATCGCCCGGTACGAAACAAACTATCTCAATTAATTCTTATTTTGAAGCTTAAAAAACCATTTGAAAAAAATCATTTTTCATTATTTCAAATTTACAAAATTTTCACGACCAGCCGCCCCTCGCAAATCGACTGTTAGTACTGGCGCTGCTCAAGTATTTGTGGAAGGACAGATAATTAACTTGGATAACATTGCTGAGCAGCTGCAACGCATCAGTCAAATTAATTGGGAGAAGTTCGGTAAACAATCCGAAAAAAAAATGAATAAATAAAAAGCATTTAATGTTTTTTCATTGATAATATAATTTCATATTGCTCAATACACTTGTGAACATTTTAAATTTTTGGACAATATTTATTCCTTTGCATTTTATAGTTTTCGAGCGATTTTATCGAATTTCTCCCAATCGACGTTATTTAGACGATTGCGTCTTTCCTTGACCATTGCTAATTCATTCATATTAATTGGATTCGATGGAGTTTTTATCGGTTTATCAAAGCGTCTAGCTGGTTTTCTTACGCCAGATCCCTCACCATTCAAAGCTGTTGAAGTCGGTTTAGCTTCCTGAGGTGTTTGCATTTGTTTGTAGCTTCTCTGAATGGTTTCGGGCATTATAACACCTGATCTTACCGCTTGTGACAGTGGTTTTAAAGTTTTTTTACACGCAATAAACTCTGCTGCTTTTATTGGAAACGGATGCCGCTCACTCTCACCTAATTGAGGCTTTCCATAAAGCTGTGTTGGTTTTAGATTTGAATTTTGAGTCTGCGCTGGTCTTAGGCCTGCTCACCCGCTGTTAATGCTGCATGGCTAAGTCCCATTGAAGATATTTTATTTGATGGCATTTTTGGTGGCATTGGTGGGGCGACTGGAGGAGAATTCGCTGCCTGATTGCTTTCCATTGGTCCATTATTTTGAATTGCCGAAATACCTGCTTTTGAAAAAGTAGGTAGCTTTGGGGTTGCTGGTGGCATCGGGATCTTTGGAACTACAAACAAAAAAATTTTCTTTTTCATGTGACGCAAAATAAATGGCAGAAGATGAAATTACCCTCTTCATGATTAATTTCAGGCTTTGCATCATCTTGTGGTGTAATCATTTGCTTTATTGGCGTTGGATTGGATTTATCCGCTG
The DNA here is from genome assembly GCA_000149185.1 of Mayetiola destructor. Taxonomy (NCBI): domain Eukaryota; kingdom Metazoa; phylum Arthropoda; class Insecta; order Diptera; family Cecidomyiidae; genus Mayetiola; species Mayetiola destructor. The sequence continues at coordinate 21,973 of GL502321.1, forward strand.
ATAAACCATTATTTTCATTTCCTTCATTTAACTGAGGATTCGAAATATGCGATGTCAGTGACACAACTGGCTCCGGTGATCTTGATTTTGTCTCCATAGGCACAGAATTTGAACTCGGATTCAGAATATTTTCAGTATCTTCTTCCGTTGATCTGTCAATTCTTTCAACACTTGAAAGACTCATTGGTACTGAAACTATTGGTTGCGATTCTGGTATACTTTCAAATGGCTTCTTATAGCTATCCGTTGTATCTACGGAAGTTATTTCATTTCTGGCAGCTAAAGTCATTGTAGATCCTGTTGGATGTATTTCTGGCATCGTACGCATAGACAGTGGCATTTCGGAAATACCACTAGACTCCGATTGGATATTTGCTGGAAAATCACTATTCGTTTTCAAAGAATGCGCCCCTGGAGCTTTCTTAACCTCTTTTTCCGGTTTTTTCCTTTCTGGTGCACAGCACCATAAACTGGCTGACGGCATGGTGACCGTAGCCAAAAGAACTTAAAAAGGAAAAATTGTTATGAACCCAATCTTCCATTTATTTACAAAAAGTTAAAAACCATTTAAAGAAATACTCACCGAAAATTATGCGTGTTTGCATGATGAAATGTTGTGATGATTCTACTGAGTCGATGAGTCTTTTATAGGGAGAAAAAAATGCGTAAATTCGAACTCATTATTCATTATTCCACATGACCTATTTCTCTGTATATCATTACATATCATCGTTTTAGTAATAAATTCAGAATAAATTAAAAAATTTGTTAAATGCTAATTAGGATCAC
>GL502321.1:31193-43259 GCA_000149185.1 Mayetiola destructor
TTGTCTGAAGTGCTGAATATATTATTCACGTTTTTGGTTTACAATTTAAATGGATTTAAAAGCAAATAAATTTATCCGGAAATTGATTCTTCTTTCAACAGCGATTTCGTAGCAAATTTATTGGATGCAAATCAAATATGTAAGCGATCCATTTGATTTGATTGAGTTAAATAAACAATTTGCGATAATAAATTTTCATTGTTTCACCAAATAATGAAGATATCGTTGAATTCGAGCGTCGCAGTACCGGCTGTTGTGTGCGGGAATTATTTTCGAATGATTTTTCAATTTGTGTGTAGCGAATTACAAATTGCAAAACGGTTAATGATGAATTCATGCACGAATTGAGCGCGTTGGTCGAAACATAATGAAAATTCCAAGAAAATATTTCAAATTGAACCGATCACTGTTTATCGATTCAATTCATTCGTTTCAATTCTGTGTGAGCTTGATGTTGAATTTTCCGCCACTGAGCGGCCACGGACGAAAGGTATACGAATGCCAAACGATGTTGTTGGCAATATCAACCAATTGGTATGTAATTTAATGCGCTCTAATTCAGTTTATTTGATGTTTCTCTTTTTATTCCTATAACTAGCAATGGCTGGCACAATGTTTCTGTATTTTGTGCTCACTATTGGTACAATATTTGGTGAGCTTTTGGCATATCTCTTTTGGTGTTTCAGTGGTAGATTTGTGGCCAAAACCAATAACCAAATCCACATACAAAAATACACCATTAAATATTTTAACTCATTCGATTGCGCATCACTAAAATTTTGTAATCTCATCACGTTCTTCAATGTGGTTTGGGGTATTTTTCTTCATTCTTTTAGTACTTTTTCCAATATGCTTCGGTCGTTTGTGGCTCGTTTTGTATTTCGATATTTCTTTCTCCTTTTGTTTTTATTTCAGTGGCCATTGTTATAGGTACAATTGAACGGAACCATTCAGTCAGCTATACATATTGAACGAATGAATGCGAACAAATATGTAATAATATTCTTGGTGGAGCAAACCAATTCTTATGTACACACAATGTCGGGGGTGAAAGAGATAGCGAAAGGAGAAAAAATTGAAACAGAAATGAACAATGAGAATCATGCAGATCGGGAATCTATTCGGACCATTTTGAAATGGAATAATGAAATGAAGAAAACGAATTCATTTTGGGAATAATCAAAAAATAGACTAAGTTATTCTTTTTAAAATAAACGTAAATCGTTTTCCATCAGTAAGACGGTTGAAAGATATATGTTTACGTTTCGTCGCAGCTAGAGCTGCTGGTCTACAATTTAAATGTTTGTCAAATGGTAAATAGTCGACGGAAACAAAGTAAATTATAGTTAGACAAATTTTGAGTGAATTTTGAAGATTTTCATTGCTATTCGAAGATTTAACGCCATGAAACGAATCAAGCTCTCAATAATGATTTTGAACATAGAAATGAAATGAAAAGCAGCTCCGAAGCCAGTTATGCATAGTAATGTTTCCTTTTTAGTAAGCTAACAGTGGTTAATGGTAGGGATGAGTGGATGCTCATTGTAAAACCGCAAATTATTTGGCTTTGTTATCAAAATCACTCAATGTGCGAGCAATGTTTGATCATTAATGCTCCAAATAACCCGTTCAATTTGAATTGGTTATAATGAATAGCTGCGTTCAGCAGAATCGCACATACGCTAATGATGTGCCATTGTTAAATGTGTAGTTAAATTTGGTGTCGTAATCATTCGATTCATTGCAACGACATTTGATTCCTTATTTTTCAAAATGTTCAAAATGTATTTAAAGTGTCAGGTAGCACAATGGCGATAATCACCGCGCATTTCTTTTGGTTAAATGAAATCTGGCACAATTTTTTTCGAGTGTAATGCATTCACGCTTTGAACAAAAGACGTTCTTGTGTTTCTTACATTCAGATTTTGATAAACAAAAGAATGAACGCGACTAATGACATCCATTGGTCATTAGAACGTGAGTGCCATTGCCATAAATACTATTGCATTCCGATTGAATATTTTCAAAGCGTCTGATTATATCTTATTCGGTTAAATGAAATGAATCACTTAATACATTTTCCAAAGTGTGTTGAGCCAACCGGATTTTCCAGCGAACAATGAACAAGTTTCTGGCAAAATAAGAGAAAAAAAAATCTTTTGAAATGTGTTTTCGTTGTTCGATCACTTTAGTTTCGGTCGGTTGGTTACGGAAACGAGCATCGAACATGCAAACATAGATACTAAAAAAATTTTCTCTCTGTGATTTTCAAGCCATGCAACACAATGGCCCGAAAGGATTTAATTAGCCATTATAAACAGATGTTTTTCATATCTGCATACAGAAAATGGTTGCGCGGTATTTTGTGGTTTTGTTATTTTCGGCAAGAAAATCAAGAGAAATCGGTTGCCAGAATATAAACAGAGAGCACACAAACACAAACGAAATGAAACGAACCAGTCAAACAATCCCACATGAAAACAATGAATTCATTTTCACAGTTTTATTTTCTCGAAACAAAAAAAAAAATTAGAATTCATTCCATTCTTATTCTTCGGGAAAGTTGTTCATGTCTCAGCTGGTGATGGTCTTTTGTTCAGCATCGTTCATCAAAACCAAAATAATAATCGTATTCGTTGGACATGCTGTTTCGTCCTTTATTTGATGAATTTTTTTTTTTTGCTTTCATTTTATTTTAGGGGTTGAATGAAGTTTTTGTTTCACACCAAGCACTTTTGAGACTCAAATGGATGGAAATTAATAAGAACATCTCATGAATACACATGGATAATAATGAAAAGATGAATGCAACTTGCATTAAATGAACAAAATAAGCCATTGGCTAAATATATACTAAGGAATACGGAATTGAATCCTATCGCATTCCAACTTTTCTTCTTTCGATTTAGTGCATTTTGAGCCATTATTTTTTTTTTCTTTTCAGTGGAAGTTTTGAAATGTCCTAAATTTATTCGAAAATGAAAGAAATTATAAAAAGAAAGTTTTTCATTTTTGTCTCTTACGCGCATTTGGTTGGAACAATTTGTGCCAAAACCGCATGTTGTCTGTCTGAACGCGATAACTTTTAGCGTACAACAATTTTATTATTAAAAACATTAAATTTTAGCGAAAAGCAAGATGAAAATAGAAGCAAATCACACGAACAATGAACATGCTGGAACAGCAATTCATGACTCAACAATTTGCTTACTGCCCATCAATATCACCATGTGTTAAATTCCCGTTGGATTCGTGATACAGAAAATGGATTTCCGTTTGGAGTCTCAAAAATTATGGAAACTAACCGACAAATGGGCCGTCACATTAAATATTCTCGAAATTAAGTTTTCTTGAAAATTTTCATTTGAAAAATTCGAAATGTAAAATAATCTCGATTGGTTGACATATGCTTATAACGAGTGTTGGCCGAATCGAACTAGTGTCAGAATTCACTAACGAAAAAATTTTGTGAAAAAATTTTCTACAAAAATTTAAATTACATTCACTTCAACTACCAATGTGTATGTCGATGACTGTCATCCCATTTTATGACGAAAAAAAAAATGGAACGCTATTAGTGAAATGTGGTACATCAAATATTTTTCGCGAGGCAAATGACAAAAATCATTACGGAACCATTTCAAAACTATTTGACAACAGTGAAATGATGGCATACTGTACGATCATAACAATCATTCATCCACTATTTCCCATCGAAGAACCTGCACAGACGAGTTTTATGGAAATTATCGAACCGCATTTGTCGCATCCTTTTCTTTTCCCCTTTTCGTATACGTTTTTTCTTTTTGTTCATTTAATGCGTGAAACACAAAACTCAAGATGTGTTCCATCATATGTTGTCGCTTTACATTTAAACATTGTGTTCACTGCCATAATAAAGTCTGAACTGTCTGTTCAAATTGCAATAGCATTCGGTCATTTTCCCATGAAATTTATGATTCGAATTCAACGATATGTGATTAATGCAATATCAAAATACACACATGATCGGATTGAATGAAATGAATTGAGATTATGAAGAAAGAATATGAAAAAGTGTTTCGGTATGTGCAATGAGAATGGAAGGAAAGAAAAATTCAGTTGCTGCCGTTGATGACGCGCGCGTTAGTATCCGCAGTGCTTACTTACTAATACCGCTCTCCTATGTTCCCCCAGTTTTCGTCATATACAAGCAAAACCAAACCGTAATGGTGTCCAATAAACGACGAAATAAAATGAATTTTTTTTTTATATTTTTTTTAAATTATCGTAATTTTGCTGGAACGATGATCTAAATCAAACGAGAAAATTGTGCCGATGCCATTTAATGCGAAACGATGAGTCAAGAGAAATTGAATGAAAAATGAAAAAGAAATTTTATGGCAACCAAGTGCTGGTTTTATTACTACAAAATGGTGCTTCTTATTGTTATGTCATAATAATTTTTTTTATTGTGGTCGCAACCATAACACAAATACGTTTCTTTTCATTTTATTCGAGTTTGAGCATTCAATTTTCATGGCAGGGTTTGCAGCAATGATTTCACCTGCTGTGAAATAAAAAGCTCGAAAATGAATCAATGGCGATTTATCACCTGCCTTGTTATTGGTTACACAAAAGCCATTTGTCAACAATTTCACAATATTTATCCATATGTGGTGTCCTCGAATCTCAAATCTCATTTTATATTTATTAAATTTTTTATTTTCGTCATTTTCAAGGCATTCGGCATTTTAATTAAAATCTCATTAGCAAATAAAGATTTCATATCGTCTGTACGTCCGTCGTCAAATGGTGAATATTGTATGAAATGAACTCGAGTGAATTCATTATGAAAATGAAATAGTAATCAAAGTAACCAGCCGTCATGTTTAATGATGCTAAAGCACATATTGGCTCAAATAAATTATATTTTAATTGATGTTCAACATTTCGTTTCATGAAAATTGTCGGCAGTCGGTAGCGATGAATGAATCCGAAAGTTGAATAAAATAATAAACAAATATTTCAGTTGCAAGTTTAAAAATTAAGCTTTTCATACAATGTTTGGAATTTTCGTAAAATTTCATAAAATTCGAACCGAAAAAGACATTTCAAATCTTTCAAATTGCAGCATTGAATTAATTGAGACATCCTATATCTCTGATGCATCTGCCCAATTCAATGCAATGTATATTTTCGGGGTGTGTGTGTGTGTGAAGTGTTTAGTGGTTTTTTTCTTTCATTTCATCTTTTCATACCACCCTTGGTGCAAGTTAAAAAGGAACCGAAATGGACACCAATGTCAACTTCGACACATATTTGCAAATATATATGGAAAATACAATCAACATATTGCATGTATTCATTATGCATTGAGCATATATCATTATAACAGTTCCAACCGAATGATAAAACCAAATATAATACACAGATTTGATGAATGCGAATAAAGCTTGCATGTTGATGAAGAGCCCATTGTGTTGAGCAAATGTTTCTTAAACGAAAATAGAGAAAAACAATTGTACATTTTAGCCGAAGCACACTGAACACTGAGAGCCCAAACATGTGTAGTGTACACACAATTTTCGGTTTTTCCACTGGAACAAGTGAAAATCTGTATATCCAACACAATACACAATTTACAATATATTTCAGTCATTGCAAATAGAATGGTTAGCACAATCATTCTGGCAAAACAACAGAATGAAACAAAAGTCTGAATGCTGAATGCATTTCATTCGAATTGGAAACATTTTCGACAGAATTGAATGGATTTGTGATCCGGAGCGTTTGTAATCGTTTCTTTTCGCAAATACATTTTCGGAACAAAATTGCATTGATTTTGTGCAGTGTGGACACTCATACGTGATGATCAAGTGTGTGGGCTGAGTATGTGTCACACATTTAATGTTATATTTGTTTTATGCTTGAGCGACTGAAGCGTTAAAACTAAATAAATGTTAGAGCACATACAGAAATAATGCGGCCGTGCGAATCGAGCGGTTTGTCTAAATCCAAAATTTAAAGCATTCAATTTGGTGTGATTGTGATTGGCATTTCTCTTTCAGCTTTCTGATTTGTTTGATTTTTGCCTTTATGATGCTCAATGCTCACATTCAACATTGAATATATGCAATATGCACTTTATGAAAACATTCGAATTGTGTACAATTCAAAATTCACAATTCACACCATTAACTTTCATCAAGATAAATTGATACGTGAACGGTTTAAAACTTTACATTCATTTAAATGGACAATTGAAAAGTCTGCTGTGTTTGTGTGTGTGTGCATTTTATCACATCCTCAAATCAATATGTGCAATGTGCAATATGTAGACAACAATTCGACAGGCAGCTCAGTATATGATCCAAAATTGAAACTTACACAATTCGCAATTTTGGTAATCAAACATTGCGTTTCAGTTTCAATGAGTGAATTAACACATAACGAAGAATATCTTACAATGAATGAGGTGAATGGTGGATGGGCAATGAAAACATCATTTCAAAATGTAGTAATTAAATGTAATTTTCATCTCAGATTGTAATTATGAAATGTCTGCCAACAATCTGAAATCCACTTGTGTGGATCGGGTCAGAGAAGAGTTTCAAGTTCCATTTCATCAATTATTTTTTTCTTTTCTTTTGAATTTTCAAAACAAAGAAAATTCCAAATTACTCAAACACTCATGGGTGACTACGATCCATATTAAATTTGATATAAACCCGGAAGTGGCCAAAAATGTGAGGAAAAATGAGTGTCCGCCCAGCAATATTAAGTGTGTTGAGTGCTCTCAGTTCAGTTCAGTCAAACATTTTTAACGTACACATAAGATGTGATGGTTGAATGGTTAAACTTGCTTAAAGTCCGCCTGATTTTCCAAAAATTACAAAATCCTTTAATTCGGTTCCAGGCATAAAATCGCTCAAATCGAGTGTTATAGCTGAATGCTTTTGTCAAAAAAAAAAAAAAATGTTATTACAATTTGCTCTGCAACTATTCAATTTATCTTGAGAGCAAATGGATTTGATGTTCATTTTGTGGTGTGGTTTACGTTGATGATTGGCTGTGGTGTGGTTTATATGCAAGCTTTTATTCTTCCCGTTTCGTTGATTTTAATTTTGGCTCGGAAATGAACGTTTGATTCAATGGCCAATGATGAGAGGAACAACATAAGAGTTTAAACGATCTCATTGCCAACAAAATTCCACAAGTGAAGCTGAAAAATTGAATTACTTTTCCTATTTTTTTTTTTCAGCGCAATTAAAAACAGATGTGCAACTTGGAAATGGTTCCATCATTTAGCCAAAACAGAAGAAAAAGAGGAGCGAACGCAAAAAAAATAATCATTTCATATTTTCTTGATTGTGTGTCGCAAAATCGAATGGAAGAAAAAAAAACATTTTTATGCAATAACAAAACGATTGCGACAGATTTCAGATTATAGGGGCATTTAAAATAATAATGATTCTGAGCCGAATTTAGAGTTATGATCGACACAATGCATTTATCATTAAAATACCGGCACCGAATAGTAAGTTTATTGGATCGACACTACATTTAATCGCTTGAAGTCATTTTTGTGTGTTTTCTTTTGAAATATAAAAAAATTTATAATATATTAATTTGAAGGCAGAACCTCTCAACAGAGATAATCACATATTTCATAATTTCACTTCTTGAAAATTTTATATCCAAACCAGCGATGGCCGGAAGATGTGAGCCAAAATGAATTCTAAACTATCGTTTCATTGTAGTCACTGTTCATAAGCATTTTTTTTTTTTTTTTTAATGTGTCATTGTGAATTATAACCGCATTTTATTCGATTTCCATTCATTTTTTGTGTTTTTCTCCATAATTCACACCACAGTCCATTTTCATCACTCTCCATTTATTTTACTTCTCTTTTCATTGCTTTCTGAATTTGAAACTTTTCTTTTGCCATTTTCCATCGTACAACGTTAAAATACTATTAAAACTATCATCCACTTTCAAATTATTTACGATCGGACAATCGACCGGCAACGAAATTCAAAATGGAGTCCATGGACACACATTGGTGCGGCGGGAAAAAACTAGAAATTTTTTTTCTCAATTGGTAAATCCAATGTTTAAAGTTTCTCGTGGTTGAATGTTCATTTTTCATATTGAATATACGCTGTACGCGCGTATACAACAATTCAATGACAAAAAAAAAAATAAGTCAGACAATCAAAATTGGTTCGAAAGATGTGAGAAAAAATATCGGCAAAAACCACGAATCAAAGTAAGCATTCAAGGTTTTTGTTTTTCGGTGCAACTTTTCAATTGAGAAATGGGTTACACGGCCGTTAATCCCTCCTTTCCCATTCCTCCATTCCTTACTGCACTACATAACATAAGCTTTGGCCAGTGTTCATTTTTCATTTGCCTGCATTTGCTTCGCCAGGGGCGATTTTTCTAATGCAGCCTTAATTTCGTTTACATCGCGCTTAAAGTTTGCGTAAGAAAAGAGAGAACAAATAGCAGCTGAGTTGTCACTATCCTATGTAAGCTCATATGAAATGGAATTAAGCTTGATCTAATGGCCGATATTTGACTTTCGAATAGCCAAACCAATGAAATAGCCGAACCAAAAGCAGACAAATCAATAAAAATTGCCTTTCTCTTGACAATTATTCGGCAAATCTTGCAACACTGACTTTAAAAGCGTTGAGTCAAATTTTTTTTTTTTTCAATTGTCCTATAGTTGTTTAATTCGTTCGATTCATTTGTAATTCGAACAATTGTATCGCACAAATACTAAAGTCCTTCAGAACGAAAATGCAAATTCAACACAATTTTAATCGTCGTTCTAATTCACTCCATTTGTATAAGAGTCAATTTTATAAACATTTTGTGTTTTCGAATTCGATTTGCATTCATGGGGTGCACTATTCATTTGTCATGATTCATGACCACAAAATGCGAATTTTCAATCGAATTGTTCCAAATGTAAGTGTCATCATTTGTAATGTCAGCATTCAATCATTCATTCGATTATTTACCAACATTGCAATAAACACTGAACAATATGAATAAAAAAATTGGAATGAAAAGAAAAAATGGTAAACATCTTTACGAGGGCTCAAAATTGCACTTGTAATCATATATATCGACAAATCATACGCTTCAATGTACAATGAACATTAATCCATGCCTCGTATTGAATACTAGTAAACAAATATGTGTTCTTTTTCTCCTCGATTTCATTTTGGATGTCAGTTTTTTTTTCCCTTGCCATCCTCAAAGCAGCGCCATGCGGTAAAATATTATTTGGAAAAATAATTGAGTCAGCAATCATTCAGGAATGTGTATTTTACTCGGTTTTTTTGTAACATTCAAAATGCTTCGTCCGACTTCTGTTGAACACTAATCCATCCATATACCAACCACTCGAATATGAAATCACTGGCTGTTGTTTTCCATTTTATTTTAAAATTGTTTCAAACCAATGAATTTAAGGCAAAAAAGCATTTGATGTCGTTTCATTTTGGAAAATCTGTTGTAATAAGCATCATTTATTCGATATCTGTTCCCTATTAATTGGATCGTCTGCACACTGCACAATGAGCTTCGTTCATTTGTCACACGAATTTCAATTAAACAGCTTTTATTGCGATGGTCATGTTTGGTATTTGGACCGGAACGTGCTTCGTTTGATTTTACTTTAACGACAAAAGTTCCTCAAAAATACATATCACTTATGGGTTATTGCTTATTGTCGCATCAATTTGAATCCCATCTGAAAACATTTTAAAACGAATTAGGTTTTGTTGGTTTGATCGAAGGAGACAAAGTTGTAGAAACAAATGCGTCTGGTATACGCGTAGAATTGTCAACAATAAATGTGAAATATCAGAAAATGTGTAACAAAAGCAATAAAAACTTTGACAATTTCTAAATCAAGCGAAGTTCAAAAGGTATTAAATTCACCATTTGAATGAAACATTTCATCGAATTGTTTCCACTTTGATGGGACAAGAAAAAAATTGCATAAGAAATTGCACAAAAAAGTAAGTATATAAATCAAATCAAATGTTTGGAACAAAGTTCAAAGCAGGCCTTTATTCGATACTTGAAGAAGAAAAATACAAATTTTGCCACAGAGGCTTGAACCTTGTTTGTACGGAGATCTGGGTACGCATACATTGTATGGATTCTTGATTTTACTCGTTATTGTCACCAATTTTCATTCAAATAAGCATTTGAGATTTTACCGATTTGATGCATTGCTCATGAATAAAAACGAAGAAAAAAGTTTCATGTTTACATTCACATAATACTAATGCCTTTCTGTTGTATTTTGAATATCATTTTTCAATTTTTCGTTTCTATTTTGTTGAAAACTTTTTCCCAAAATATATATAACATATTTCTATACATTCTTTATTTCTTCAATTTTCAACTAAGTTTCAGATGAATCCTTTTTCTTTGTTTTTGATTTTTTTTTGTTTTTTGGTCTTCCTTCGTTGATGCACTAATACGAATATGACAAAAAAAAAATTGTACTTGTCTCGAGTCTCGAGGTGGCTTACATAGAAGTACGGGGAGAATAGATATGGAATTAAATTTTAAAAATTATTGTTTTGGTGCCGCCTATTGGCAAATTTTCTCCTTGGTTACATATTAGAATTGCCAGCTATGAATGATTTTCCGCATAGAATGATGCATGCCGAATGCCGCTATTGTTCCACCAGGAAAAATATTGTATAAGCAACACAAAGTTTTTCCATCAAAACAAATATAAACTTTTTGAAATCATGAGATTTTATTCCATTTGCCAGAAAGATGCAGATGGGTCTTTCGATTTATTTCGATTTCATTTCGATGTGGTCTTTGTTTTTTAATGTTTCTGAATATAGACCATGGGACAAATGTCCTGTTCGAATAACCATAACAATATGTACAGTCGTCGTGTTTAAATTTGCTACTCTTAGCATTTGAGAAAAATTTTGAAATACTTGTGTTCATCAGTGTCAGGCTGGTAGCATTGTACAATTCCAGTTGATATAACAATGAATTCAACCAATCAGATCAGTGGTTTCTTTCATTGGAAAGTGAATTGTATCAACTGAACTGGGGCGAGCGTAATGCTAATGCTTTGAAATATTCAGAATCATCAAAAAACATGGTAAATTTGATTGAACGCCACGAAAATTCTTTTATTTGCAGTGCTACTCTCATCTTGTCAATTGAACTGAAGTATCAGGCGCTCATAAATGATAACATATATCTGATTACAATTATTTATGCACAAATGCATTATTCAGATCGATCAATTTGCGTAAATTATTGATTTTATCGATAAAAAAACTGCTATGTGAATTCCTGTCAAGCATTCACCGGACTATATTATTCGTATATACCAGCGCATACAAGTATATTTTTAGCGCGATATACTAGTATGCGGCAGTGCGCTATTCAAGAACGAAGAAGATCCGAATAAAACAGAATGCAAAGTCGCATGCGTAGGCTGCTTTGCGCCATTTTCGCAATCTGGGACATCAACGAACATAAAAAAAAGTATGCACAATGGTTTCATCATTGCAAAACATTATCTTGATACGACATTAAAATACAAGATTTATTTTTCATTGCATTCCCATTTAATTATTCAAGAGTTTGATATTTTTTTCGAAACATGAAGTACGAAAAACAAATTCAATGACAAAGCAAATACGCAATAATAGATCAGGCCACAAATAGACAATGTAAACACACGTTTAAAGTACAAAAATAATAATTTCATTTCATCTCGATCAAAACAAGACAACAACAAATACCATATTGATTTTTCTGCCCATTCCCATTTAATTATTCAAGAGTTTGATAATTTTTTCGTAAAATGAAGTGTGAAAACAAATTCAATGACAAAACAAAAACGGAATAATTGATCTAGACGCAAATAGACAATGTAAACACACGTTTTAAGTAAAAAATATTAATTTCATTTCATCCCGATCAAAATGAGACAACAACAAATATGAAGAAACATTGGCTGCGGTTCCATAATTGCAGAACAGTGGTTTGATACGACATTAAAATACGAAAAACAAATT
>GL502321.1:87932-99531 GCA_000149185.1 Mayetiola destructor
TGCCAAATGGGAAATGGATTTTGGGAAAAGTTTTCAACATGTTTCATTTCGATTTGAATTGCCATTATCATCGATGACTTGGCGGAAAATTGTCTTTGTCGAAAATGGGAAATGTGCATCAACACTCAACAATGACTGTGACCATATTCGGTTACGGTTGTCCGAATTGCAGGGCAAAAACAATTATTTTCCCAACAAATCGATTGATATTTCCAATGAAACAAGCAATTGATTTCAATCCATTTCATTCGCATTTTGATCAAAACGTGATTGAAATGTTTACCGCCGGGTTTGCATCAATTTCAAAACTTATGTTTCTTCTAACAACACAAAAGTGCTCGATCGATTTGCATTCATTGGTGAATTGATACTGATTTATTGAAATTGATTTCCGCACCCCTATCACCATTATATCCATCTTCAAATGATATCGATTGATTTATAAACCATTCGATTCTGTTATTTGGACTTGAGTATCAGCAACATGTCAAATGCTAGCGACACCAACCAATATTCAATTGGAGGATTTATGTTCTTTTAATTGTTTTCTGCGTCCACTTTTCATGCATATTGAAACCGGAAATACTTGAAAATGCCATTAAAACATTTTTAATATTCGAAAATGGTTGGGCATCTGTTTATTGCATACCATAATGTCATTTACAATGTTAAAAGATTATTAATATTATTATTGTATCCATTAGAAGATTGAAGATTCCGGTTGGAATCCCTTTTTACGGCCCATAATACATACAATATTGCCAAATGTCATCCGAAACCGCATGAAACACAAATTAGAGAAAATCAATTAGAAAATCAAACTCTCTGGTTCGATCAATTGAGCGATTAATTTTATTTGCTCAACCATTTCATTTATTTATGGGTCATCGAATGATGTGTTTGGTGTTGTTGTTTTTTTTTCATGGGCTGCCAAAAGCTGCAAATATTCAACAATGATTCGAATGATGAGCAAAATGCATAAATTTCAAATCTAACGGCATGTATTTTCATCAATTGTGGCATATGCATAAATTTCCCCAGGTCCTGATTCCGAAGCCACCTCAATCTGCATGATCCCAATGAAGCCAGTTAACTATTCGAAACACAAATAAATGACTCAATCGAAGCCAACAAATAAAGTTCACAAATCCATTATCGTCACTGGTTTTTTTGGAAATTGGAAAATCAAAGAAAAAAGATAAAAGTTTTTTTGTTTTGAAAGAAAATTAACAGATCAGAATGGACCAAGCAGAAAACGAAATCCACGAAATTCGAACTATAATGCAGTCGAATTCACTGATCAGTCAGAGTCTGTAACAATAACAATACATATGATGAACCAAAAACTTTCAGTTATTTTGTCTTTGTCAAATATTAGTACATTATTATCAACGGTTTTGGTTGCATGTGACCACTCACTGTTAACTGTTCATGATGCGCTAGCTATGTGTTTGCGTTGTGTAATGTGGTTCAATCGAGCCAAAGAAACAAGACAATACGATACAGATTCGGAACGTAATTTATTGTCAAATAAAATTGTATTAAATGTGCACAATGCACATATTCACCACGTATACCGGATACCAACGCACATATCACACATTCAACTTCTCAATTCCAAACATTCCACATATGTTGATTCACAGTTAAATACTCGGAATACAGTACGATAGCGATAGCAGCCAACCAGAAAAATATTTGAAAAAAAAAAATTAAACCCGTAAGCTTTTAGTATGGCGTTGTATATCTTAACAGTTTATAGCGTGAACCTCGAAACTTGTACAATATATGAGGTCCCTGACAATTCCTATTCTGACTATGAGATGCTTTTCTTAGAAATAAAATTCCAATTTTATCTTCGTTCGCGTTTCTTTCGACTTATTTTTCCTGCATTCTTTTCGTTCGAAATGACTTTCTCATAATTCACCATTCCAACGTTTGGAGAACGAAAAAAAAAAAAAATGAAAATAAAAAGCGCAGACAAAACCTCATTGTTTTGCAGAACGGGTTTAAATTGTGGATTTGTGTGTATAAGACCTTTTATCATTTTCATCAGGAGAATGTCGAACGACAAAAGCCCAAGCATGGGGAATGCCAACGACGAAAAAAAGAAAGAAATTAATTTTTAATTGAAAAAACATGCACATGATAGGGCTAATGTATAATACTGGTATTCTATGTTATATTCAACGTTTAACTTCATTTAACTCGTTATATTATTATCAAACAAAATGTATAAGATATCCGTCCGTTTTATGCTGTTAACATCGTCTGTCGATGTAATTGACTCCGATGTCACATTTTCCACTATTTAAACTCTTCTGCAAACTGCAAACTAACAATGGCCATGTTCGCTGTATTTTCATCGTCCTTTTAAATTCTTCTTAATTTTTTTCTGTTATGCACTCGTCCATACGGAACATTGCTTGTGTCCAAACGGAACATCTCTTTAATTAGTGCATTTAAGTTACAGGTTTTGACCAAGTATCAACTACAACTATGGTTGATAGTTTCTTTTTGGTCCATAAATAAAATATATGGAACGAAAGATTGAAATTCCGATGGATTTCTTTTCCTTTATTTCCATTGCGTTGTTAGTTGTTGTGCTTTTAATGTATTGTTTGGCAACAGACAAATTAGTTTTTTTTTCGCGTGAATTGAAATGAAATAATTGATGTTTCATGTTTTGCCATGTTGTTCCATGAAAAATGATAAAAGTGCAATAAGTCAAATTCCATCAAACAAACCATTATACATACTGTCAAAGGATTCGAAGAATGTTCGTTTTGTGATAGAAATTTTCATGTTAAAGAAAATGATGAATCAGAGCAATGCAACCCATAGCCCATGAGTTTACCCGAGTTTCGAATCGAATATTTGAAAACTCCTCTGTCACACACACGCAGCCACAAACACACAAAGAGACACACAAAAAACGCATTAAAATGACGGAATCCGAATTATCGGTTAAGACGATGATAAAAGATGAAAAATAAAATAAACAGTAAATAATAATATCGCCGAAACCATTAACCATAAAACCAGTTAGCAAATGAGAAATAGAATTTACTTAGCTTACAAAGCACATATTTACCAAAATAAAAATAATAAAACAGAATTTTGTATTACACAATAGTTTCAGTTCAGAAACTATCTTTAATTACATTCCATTTCAATGCGAATTCCATTTTTCACTTCGTTTCTTCTATTTTCGCTCTTTCTCTCTCTCTCACTCTATTTTATCAATTTAATGGATACTTGCGGGTCACTAAACGATTATTCCGGCCACAAATTATGCGAATGAAAAAGTATTTTTACATTTCATATCACAAACAGACATCAAAACGAAAATGAGATAAAAACAAAAATAACTTGATCGAAATTCAATGTTCGACTGAAAAATATTGTGTTGTTGTTGTTGTTAATGTTGTCGTCGTAGTCGTCGGTTGGTCGTCGTCTTCGATGGCACGATTGAGATTTAAGTGTAATTGAATGGGAATCTTAATTGCTTTAATGACGCCATAAATTGTACCACATCTTAACGGTGCATCATCGATCGATAACAATGGATGAAAATTGAAAAAAATTTAGCACCGAAAAAACCGAAAAATTCAAAATAAAATCATTGCCTCAAGTCTCAGCTGAAACATGCATACGCATATTTAGTTTTTTGACTATCAACTTGAACATCGCATATTCCATTCTGAGACGTTTTCGTTTTGCTCTTTTTCCAATCATACATATATATATGTTAACGTTAACATTAAGAGTAGTACAAAAATGAGAAAAACCATCAGCAATGATCCAGCAAGCAAGCAATGAACATGCAACGAAATCAAGAGTGAAGAGAAAGCGAATGGAACATTTGTTAATAGTACGCACAGTGTCACTGTTTGTAGTTTTTAAGAAATA
Organism: Mayetiola destructor; assembly: GCA_000149185.1. Classification (NCBI taxonomy): domain Eukaryota; kingdom Metazoa; phylum Arthropoda; class Insecta; order Diptera; family Cecidomyiidae; genus Mayetiola; species Mayetiola destructor. The sequence continues at coordinate 91,845 of GL502321.1, forward strand.
AAAACGAGACGATGATGAAAATGAGAAAAGCCACTTCGATGCCATGCAGTGTGTGTGTGTGTTTTATATTCATACAGATTCACAGGGGCAAAATAACAATGAAAGCAATTCGAATATAATAATGCTCGTAAAAATGCATCAAACCAAATTGCACAAAGCAAAAAAATGCTCATAAACGAAATGAATGAATATGCGATGTGCGACAGCAACCATCCAATTTATTCATCATCAAGAGTTCAAAAAACTGCCATTTCGATTTCTATTTGGCATTTTTTTTGACTTTCGACTACTTTATATATATTATATTCTATGATAGCGTTGGTGTGTGCATCTCTTCCGTTAGTCGCCTTCAATCTGAATTCATTTCGTTTGTGGATTCGGGAAGAGCAAAAGTGTCATTTGAATTTCCTTTTTTTCACTTGTTTATTTTTTTTTTTTTATTCTTTTGCGAATTGTGAATGCGTGTATATTCACAATGTGCATAAATGTCATTTGTTTGCTTTTCTTCTTTTTTTTTTCTCTCTGGAAATCATTATCCATTATTTGTACTGCAAACAAAGAGCAAAAACATTTCGATTCGTTCTGTTCAGTTATTTGTATTCGAATAACCAACAAAAAAAAAGAATAGCTGACAGAACTCTTGGTCGTTGTAAGAAAATCCCATGAAACACGGACAAAAACCCGCCTGGTAGAAAAAAAGAGGAAATGGACAAAAGAAATCAAACAAAATTCGTAATGTGATGCGATAGCATTGGTCGACGGTCGACGGAGATTTTTTCTTTCTATTCATTTTCTTCTTCTCGATTATTATTATTTTTATTTTCATGGCAATTTTCGTTGAATTAGTTATTGAATCTCATGTTAAATTTGGCGTATGATGTAAAAACAACAAACGGTCACATTGAGTACCAGCGAACAAAAAAAAAAAAAAATTAATATTAAATTCATTTTATGATTCAAATGGAAAAAAATTATCTGCACTCGGCGTTGAAATGCTGGACTCAAACCCGGTCGTCACAGTGAAAATGTACCGAATGCAACAATTTTACTTTTATTTCGGTTTTTGCTCGTCGGTAAGCCATTCGATAGAGTTATCGAATGGGATGGTTTAGCCAAAGAAACTGCTGAAAATGGAATTCAAACAACGACAAACGTTAAACGCAAAGCACAAATGAAAGAGAATTCGTTGTCATTGGGATTATGTCATTTTCTGTAGAATGTGGTGCAAATCCTAAAAGCAAATCAAGAAATAAACCGAAAATTTGATAGCAAAAAGACTTTTGTCTGTCTGACAATTGAAATGAATCTGATGTTGGTTTACAGATTAAGACTGAAGTAAGCATTATTATTTTTATTATTATTATTATTATTAGAGTATTATGATTTGATGATACATGAAATATTGTATAAAACATGCAACGACTTATATCATTATGAATCTAAATATCGCTTAAATGGAGATTTTTCAAATTTTTTTATAAACACATGCGAAAATGCACAGCACGAAATAAATGAAGATTTTTCCATTTCTGATCTGACAACTAAAAACAATGCAATCAATTCGAATGATACAATTACTGCTTTTAATACCCCTGGAGACAAAGATATGTCCACAAGAAAAACAAAATGAAACGACCGGCAACTATTGCCATTACTTGTATAATTGAGATGCAAAAATTAAACAAAATCAAATGCAAATTCCTCTCATTTGCTCGTCATATTTGGTCAATTTCGATTCGGAAAACCATTTATTGCTTTTCGTGTCCACTATGAATCGTGAGCTATGCAGAATTGAAATGAGTTTGGGCGTGTGATGAAAAATGTTCCTCACATTCGAAACTCGAAACATTTAGTATCCGAAATTTGAGAATTCTGGAAATCAAAAGTTTTCAAAATGAGAAAGCAACATTTATGCAATTTCTTCCAAAGCTTTTTTCGTTTCAACCCAATGGATTATTATTTCAGCAGTTTGAGACATTAAAACATTGAGATACAATTCGTATAATTGAAGAAAATGCACAACGATGTGTATGCTTCTTTTCTGATCATAGCCGAAAAAATTGTTTTATTTTTTTCCTCGTTGTTGACAGATATCAAAACCATTTTAATTCAATTTGTCATTGTTGGCAATGATAATAATGGAGTCGTTAGCCGAGAATTCCAAAATAATTCAAAGCTTTTGTAAAAATTATTTTGAGTGTTCCAGTGTCTCTCACGTTCAACATTCAATGTCCAACACCGAACGTATGAACGAAATATCATAAATCTCATTAAATGTTGTTCGCTGGATTTGATTCTTTTCGAAGGATTTTCTATGAATCTTGTTGTGTCGCTTCAATGCTTTCTCATACAAATTTGACCGGTTGAACTTTTCAGTTCAGAAATCATAACAAAATATTTATGAGACTATCATAATACTTAATGCTTCAAAGAATGTGTCTATTCAATACCAAATAGCGTATGAGAATCAAGTGCATTTGAGTTGATTTTATAAACTAACGAGCCAAAGTTCAAAAAATTCTCATTCTTGAAAATCAAAAATACCAACAAAAAAAAACTAGAATGCTGAATGATGAGAACTGGAAATTCTCACACTTTCAATGATTTCTTAACTCTATATCTTTCAACTAACAACTCCCAACGCATCCATTTCATTCATACAGTCGAATATATATGTTGAATGTGAATTGTGAATTGTGAATCATTATATTGATATCACTTGTTATTATTGCATTCTTTGGCTCTTGATAGCCCAACAAGATTCGAACAATTTTTTCGTATCTCTGAGTGTTGAGTGCTGAATGTGTTCTTTACTGTTCTCTCTAGTTTTTGTGATTGTTTATTTTGCCCTTGTTGATCTTCAACTGAACCGAATCGAGTCTTGTCATTGTATCATTGTATGAACACTGAAATCGAATGGGATAGTGTTAGATGCCATCAACTGTAAAGAAAATGCACACTTAAATTCAAATAATAATATGTATAGAATTTATTCATGATACGGGTCAAGTGTACAATGTTTTCTTTCAACCACCAACACACACACACACACCATACCACGCTGCCATCAAATGCAACTTACAACCCCTTCTTCTGTTCGATTACTGATTACAAGACATGATTCATTCATACGGTTTAACGACGATTATTTTACGACATTGTTGTTAGATACGGTAGATACGAGATATAGAGTACCTACAGAGCACAGAGTACCAACATTTGAATCCAGTATCCTATCAGAACCAATACGTTCATTCGTTATTGATGATAAATGGTTACTTTAATAGCACTTCAATGCTTGTTTGATTGATATTACTACTCCTGTAGTCAACGCATATTCACAATTCACACAAAAACACATGTAAAACGTACATTCAACTTTTCCCCTTCGAATTTTTTTCCCGGCAAAATACCTGTGTCAACAGCCTACAGCTTACACTCTGAATACAGTACTCGGTTGAAGAAAGAAAAGAAAAAATATATTTGTAATTGGATGAAACTTGAATTGATATGGTTCAGATTAAATGGGGCGATTTTATTAAATCGATGATCTGCCGATGATATTGAAAATGATTATTCAACGTATACAATAACATTATGATGTTCAATTTTCCTCTTAAACAAGAGATTTGCTCAAAATTCTAATCTCACTTTATTCCTTTTGTCTACTGTTTTTCACTTCGCTAACCAAACAGTGCAATAGCTGACTTGTAAATTTAGCTTGGATTGCAGATGCCATTTTGCGAGTGGAATGGTTGTTGTTTGGCGAAATGCATAGAGAAGATAATCAAGTGTCAGGATCCGAATTTAAACAGTAACACTTTATATAAATGCCACAATATCAGCGATTGTCGACGAGAGTCGAGAACAATTTAAACCAAGCTTTTAGATTTTTTTTTTTTTTGACTTCTCGAATGGCAACCAACTACTTAATTTTATTTTTCAACAAATACTATTTGAATCGAAATCAACTGTGCAGCAAACAACAAGCATTCGATGCGAAATGGAAATAGAAATCTGATTCAATTCATTTTATATTTATTGCTTTCGTTTCAATTTTTTTATTCATATTTGAATGGTTCAAATATACAAATTTCTAACTTTGTGTTTTGTTTGTGTCTGTGCAGTAACTTTAGCATTTCAACCCGAATTTGCTGAGCCGATTTTAAACATTTCGGTAGCTGTTGGCAGAGATGCGACATTCACTTGTCACGTACGACATTTAGGAGGATACCGAGTAAGTAGCTTTGTGTTTCTGTTTCTGTTGTTTTTTGCATCGCTTCGTTTCGTTTCCCATTTCTTTGGCCTTTTGTTTTTACCAAAATGTAATTTTAAATGCCAGAATAATCGTATTTTCCACTAAAATGATCCTTTTTCGTCATCGGTAGTACTGTTTAAGTTGTGAATTCGTTTCACTCATTTCACAATCAGAAAATCAAGAGAAAGAGTTTTATATCGATTCAAATGGCCGGAACAAAAAGCTAAGCAAATATATCAAAGATTTTTCACGAAAAATAAAAATTTAATGAATCAATTCTGCATATTCGAGTCAAAAAAATCTAATGCATGACATCGATGCTTGTTCGCTTCACGAATTGATTTATTATTTTCATTCAACTTTCATTTCATTCGATTTGTGTACCGTCAATATTCAATATTCATGCAGCAATTCCATCGATGATGTCATTTTGTTAGTTTGTTCGCAAAGTTTTCAATATCAAAGACTGTCACAAAATTTTTATTCAACTATTTGCAATTCAAAATGACAAATCAATAATAATTGTTCTCAACTAACACTCAGTTCCATCAAACACATCGAAAAGATTTAGGATTTGTTTTCCTGTCGATCGATTTCCATCGATTGAATCAATTTCAAGTTTGATTTGAAATCGATTGGACATTTTACTTAAGAACTTATTTGTGAATCAGCTCTTTTTAAGGCACAATTCTTGAATGCTAAAATGCAATTCAATGAATTCAATTCATTTTTTGTTGTGTTTTTTTGTTGCATTAGCTTGAAGCAATTTTCGTTTGCAGAAGGCGATTTTATAATAATACACAGACTTTAAGATTGGTGATTGGTGCTTCAGTCGGTGACAAGAGGACACTTGATATCACTTACAGTCAAATCCAATATCGATCGATATACGCATTCAGGTCGAATGCGGATTATATTCATCATCAAGTTTTCCCCTCAATCGAATATGCGTTTTTTGAATTTTGTTAAAAATTGTTTTTCTTCTTCTGATTTAGTGGACTTACAAATGGATTATTATCTATTATAGATTCAATTGAATGATTTTTCTATGAACTAAAGCATTTAGTCTGTATACTTAAATATATTTTTAGATTTAGATTATTACAAATAGAGAATTGCAGCACTCATCATCATCATCATCATTGAATCATTTTTCATCTATTTTTTGTTTTAAACAGGTGGGCTGGGTAAAGGCTGATACAAAAGCAATTCAAGCTATTCACGAGCACGTCATCACACATAATCCTCGTGTTTCAGTGTCGCATAGCGATTTGAATACATGGAATTTGCATATAAAATCGGTAACTGAAGACGACCGCGGTGGGTATGTAAAAATACATATTTTTTTTTTCATTCAAATATTATATTTAGAGTAAACACAAGAGACAGTAAAAGAATAAAACTTATGAGTTCAATTCATTTTTTTCTCTCCATAAAGATTTCAACCAATCTTAAAAACATATTTTCATAAAAACGGAAATTCTTTTACAGGTATATGTGCCAATTAAACACAGATCCAATGAAAAGTCAGGTAAGCGTTAAACATATTCGATGTTGCCATAAATTAACAGCAAAATTTGTCAATCAAAGTCAATTATTGTTTGTTTTGAATGTGAAAAGAGCAATTTGCATTTAATCATCGGTGTTACTGCCTGAAAACGTACGCAACAATAATGCATGATGCAAATCAACGTTATAACCATTTTAATACACAATTATTTATATTTATGGTTACAAGTGTTGGAAATATTCTGTGCACATGGCATTAATTGTGAATTGTAGCAATCAATCCGAGTGGTTTATGATAGTCGAGATTAGTTAAACGTCAAATATTTTGGCAATATTTCATAAACTCTGTCGTTATGACAAAGAATCTCACCGTCAGCTAAATGATATTCGGATGTGCAATTTGTAACACGAACACCACACACACACACACACATATTTTCCCATAAAGTTAATTTCAAAATTGATTTTCTCCGCTCTGCCGCGTTGCTCAATGAGAATTCCCACACGAATTCGTCCTCAAAACTATTTTGAAAATGGAAACAAAGCGGCACACAAAGCATCTGCTCAAGTGATAATAATCAAAATGACAATAATAATGATAAAAGTTAACGCAATAAATTATTATATGGAATTTTTCGTTGAAAGGAATAAATGAATCCATATCAACATCCAACATTTTGATGTATGATTTTCAATTTTCCATATTTCATTTTACAGTTTGCATAGGCGATTTCGCATTTCGTCGACAAATCTTTCATTCTGAATTTAATGTTTTCAATTTTCCAACCTGTACAGTGTACAGTGAACACTACCGTGCTGGTTAATCTTTATCATGCCGGTTTTGGAACTGGAATAATGTTTAAAACCCGATTTTATTGATTCGGGTGGAATCGATTGATTCCGATTCGACATTGGATTAAAAAGAAGGGAAATATTTATACGGTTCAATGCAAGAGATTTATTATTTATACAAGGGCCTGCAGTGGTCGGATTTTAAATTTATTATGCGGTCATAAATACAGACAAAATAGATAGCCATAAAGCGAAAGACACTAAGAATGAAATGTTGGGCCATTTTTCTGTTGAAAGAACTTTTTTTTTGTTGATTTTGGGCTTGATCACAACAATGTTATGCTGGCGTTGAAAAGATGGTATAATAAATACACATTTTGAATACAAACTAATTGAAATAAATGCAAAAAATATATTTTTAATTGAAATTAAATATAAATAACCGGATCTTCTTATCGGTCGCTAATGGAATAGCCTTCGAATGATGGACCGAGGCGATACAATTTATACACATATTGATTATCATACACGCGATACATGCGAATAATAAATACTGATTGAATTCGTTCGAAAATGTAAATTGATTTAATTTCGATGTTTTTAATAAAATATTTTTTTATTTTCGTCTCATCATTCATCAATGACTTGTCAATCCTACCAGACATCATGATTCAGACTTTGAATAAATTTATAAAACATCCAATACAGCAAATAAATCAGCTTTTTTGTTTGCGATGCCGGAAAAAGTGAAAATAAATGGCAATTCATGCTGTTCAATTATTATTTATCATTATCCGTTTTTATTGAAAATCATTATTACTATTATATAGCATCACTGTGATCCATTATAGAATACGAGGGACGAGCATAAAATTTAATCACTTCACATAACAAACGAACTGATTTATTTTTCGCTTTCTTGGCTCTGTATTCAAGTATTATTTTGTGTTAAATTTAACAAAATCTCTTTAACTAAACTGTTTCAAATATCATCCCATACAAAGTAGGTTTTTTTTTTTAAATACAAAACAAAATAAAAAATTGGGGGCATAATAGCTCATAAATCAAATTTGCTCATGGTTTTACTAACAACGAGCCCCACAAGTGCATTTCGATTTTATGGTTGAA
>AEGA01017099.1:0-12026 GCA_000149185.1 Mayetiola destructor
CGGAAGGAAAATTAAAAGAAAATCATGCAATGGAATTAATGAAAATAAATCAATCAATTGCAAGCGAAAAACAACTAACGAACAAACTGTGATCATGAGTTTTATAAGAACAAAAGTTAATAATAAATTTCTATACGTAGAAATCAACGATCGAATGATTGACAATATTCCTGAATTTATAAACCACGGTAGTTTAAATGTCTTTCTTTTTTCGTTGTTTTTTTAATAATTTATTATTATTATTATTATTATTTCGAAAAAATTAGTTCTGATATCTCACTCGATTCGTCCCAACGAATACGATGTAACACTATTTGACCAATACAAGACGCCAATCACAGCAGAATTTTTCAGCCGAGTGATGAACAAATATGGTACCAGTAGCGATTTTTTTATTGAATTGAAATGCGTGCCTGCAAAAGAAAATTTGAAATCACCGCAAGAGATCCGTCAGGTAATGATTTGTTTCATTGTTTCTCATATAACAATCTGAGTGATAACTACCGAATTCAAAAATACTTTTACACAGAACTTAGAAAGTTATTTTAATGAATCGAAGTTGGCGCGAGCTGCAATTGAAATGTATGAGAAGACAGGCAATTTGGAAATACAAATGCGACAAAAGATGTGTGGTCTGATATGTGACTTTATCGAAGAATATTTCGAAAATAATGCACAGCCAGATGATATACGACTGGTCTGTGCAGAAATTATCGAGATATTTCCAAGTTTAAGAGCACAACCAAGTGACATCGGTGGTATTGTACGTATGGAATAAATGATTGATTTTATATACCTTCTCATACTGGTTTTCTCCTGATAATTAGGATCTACTCTACAATTCGGCTAAGAGCTGTGGATTCATCTACAATATCCTAAAGTATAGAAAAACCAGAGCGAAGTCACATTCAACAGAAATCAATACAAACATTGAAAGTGATGCAATTAATCTTATAAACAGTTTGACATTAGATGAGGAAAAAAAGCAAGAGGAGGAAAAAAAGCAAGAGGAGGAAAAAAAGAAAGAGATTCTGCTGTTTTTCAAAACCTGCTTTGTACAAAATGAAAGAAGTGCCCTGCTAGAGAAACTTAAGACAACCATTGAGCTTCGATGCGAAATTCTAAAAGATGGACACAAAGATTCGCGAGAAGTTTTTCCATTTTACTACGCGTCACCAGACATAGTAAGTTTAAAATTTAAAATTATGCTTCAAATGAATAATTTATCTCAACACTTCATTTTCATAATAGATTCTGGAGGATTTCAAAATTCGTTGGCCCAAACTCGATGATAGAGCACTAGAGAAACAATGGCAATTAATATCGACCCGGATTGCTGATTGGAAGGACACCAATTTCAAGAAAAAATTTGATCTCATAGACCCGAACATAAATTTGGTCATAAAGTTATTCGGTCGCTTGCGACAGCGAAGAACTTCTCTGTCGGATGCACTAAAATATTTCATTCGATTCGATTCGGTAAATAAATTCAATTTCTCTCAAATATTCACATCAATTAAATGATCAATTCGATTATATGTATAGGACCCAAAGACTGATCCGTTGAACATATTGGATCCAAAAATTATATCACCGTATATAATATGCATTGGAAGTGATTGTAACAATGTTCAATATTTTCTTCATGTTAAAAAAAATGCAATCATACCAGTAAGTGTAATTATATCTGGTTTTTTTTAATTGATTTTATATGAGACAATTTTTAATGGTGCATATTTTTCAGGTTCCTGATAAATTCGATTTTCTCCAAACATTTGACATGTTTTTCAAGATGTTCAACGTCCTCATTCTCGAATATAATCCCAAATATATGAATATCATGAACTTTTTCGGCCGATATGTCTACAAAACCGATGAAATCTGTGAACAAAATCCACGTCTTTTAGAAGTGAAAAATGATATCTTCAGGACTCCATCTGTGCAATTGAACACTGTTCAACGTGAGGAGTGAAATTTATTTTGTTATAATTTCTTATTACTCATTTCGTTAGTGATAAGTACAGCTAAGGAAAGATAAAGATGGAAAACCAAACGAACGAAAGAAAATTGGTATAAAAAATTATTTTGAATTTTCATAGAAAATATTCTTCATAATTGAATATTAGTAAGGCTTTGAACATTTTGCTATAGGTTAGACAAATCATAATATAAATTAAATGCTGGATGCCAAAAAGACTTGAAATCAAAAAAAAAATATTCTTCATAATTGAATATTAGTAAGGCTTTGAACATTTTGCTATAGGTTAGACAAATCATAATATAAATTAAATGCTGGATGCCAAAAAGACTTGAAATCAAAAAAAAACCTGCGATAATGCAATATGATTTTAAATATTACGTTTGTGATAAACAGATAAAGATAAAGATGACAAACTGAAGAAAGAAGGAAAGGAAATAGGAGGGGAAGGAAGGATAGGAAATTATCTTGAATTTTGATGGTTGATATTTGATATTCGATTATGAAAGTAAGGCCTTGAACATATGGTTTCTGGCACTAATTGGTGATAATTTACTATGAATATAATATAATAGTATATTGGTATAAATAATTATTTTCACAGAAAAAAATGCAATTGAGGAAGCTATGCATAGCTTCATTTCATACGTGATTGTTGGTATATTAACTTAGCATGCTAAGTTAATATACCAACAATCACGTATGAAATGAAATATGAAGACTAGAAACAAATATTTAGCGTAAGAACTTTCGTTTCAATCAATAAAATCAAACAATTCGATTGAAATTTCGAATATTTCTTTGCAATGGAACTGAATTCATTGAAAAATTGTCATTGTAGTGGTTTATTGTCAAATATTTATATATTCCGCTTCATTCAGTTAGTTTGAACTGTCAAATTCATATTGCTAGATTAAATTTGGAAATTTGATGTGGAATGGCTGACATATCGCAAGTCTTCAAATTGGTAAAAAGATTAGACACATTGAAATTTTCTGTCGATAAATATATAACTCTTTTCGAAATAATAATTCAGGTATGATGGCAACTTTTCGAGTCAACTTATAAGAACAAACCCCAAACAAAGGTTACGACCCATATAAAGAATTTAGTGGATGCTTGAATGGGATTATCGGACAAATTGATTCTCTACATCTAACACAAAGTCAAACTAATTCTATCTATTTGTTGATGCAAAAATTGGTTGAAGATAGCTCCAAATTAATACAAAACATCTGTAATCGCGAGAAAGAACAAAATGAAAAAACGATACTTTTCATAAAAAAAGCAGAAGGCTATATCCAAAACGAAATTAGCAAATTTTCAACCAGCTACAAAAGGAAAACATTTTGCGAAAGCTCTCCCCACTACGTGGCACCAGTTGAGAAGGCAATTGGATTTCAATGGAAGTCAAAATTTGAAATGATGAGCAATTCGCCCCGTCACACCTTTAAACAGAACACGTTTCAATATATCCCGATTACGGAAACACTGGAACGTCTATCCATGAATGAAGATTTTTTGAACGCTTGTAAAAATAATGGGCACACGTGTTCATCGGGAATTTATGAAAGGTTTTGCTGCGGTGAGATTTATAAAAAGTCGGATCTATACAAAGAGAATCCGGATGCATTCCAATTGCTGTTTGCAATTGACGAATTCGAACCGTGCGCAGCACTTAAAACCAAAACTGGCATTCACAAAATTTGCGCTGTTTATATGCAAATACTAAATTTGCCAGAGAGATTGTTGTCTAAACATGAAAATATCAATTTAGTTGCACTAAGTTTATCAATGGATTTACATCAGGAGTTCACCGATCTCGACAACGTCATCGAATTGATTGTATCAGATATTAAAAAATTGGAAACAACGGGCATCAAATGTGAATATCAAATGAAAAGAGGAACGATCGCATGCTTTACATTTGATAACGCTGGCGGCAATGAGCTATTTGGTTTTGTCAAAAGTTTTAGAGCGTCGCACTACTGCCGAATATGCGTTTTATCAAGTGAAGAATGTTCGCGGTCCACCTCAGAACAACCTGCCCGAATACGCCAAATTGCCGATTACAACCAAAAGCTGGTTGACTTACAGGATTCAGATGCGATACATATACAAGGGATAAAAAAGGCATGCCCTTTAAATGAATTGAATTACTTCCATATATTACAAAATAAGTCTCTTGATTTGATGCATGATGTCATGGAAGGAGTTATTCCCTTCCTTTTAAACGAATTGTTTACATATTGCACAGCAAAAAATATCTTCAGCAAAAATCAAATTGTGAGCAGTGTTCGTGACTTCAACTATGGCCATTTATTTAAGAATACGAAGCCATCGATTATAGACTTAGCTAAAACTAAATTAAACCAAAATGCAAGTCAAGCTTATTGCTTAATGGTTCATATCCCATTCATTTTTTTCGATCAAAAGGAAAAATTGAATGAAATTTGGACTCCCGTTCAGTCATTGCTTGGCATTCTACAAATAATTTTTTCAAATCGGATTACAGAGGATGATTTAATGAAACTTGAAGAACTTATCGAGATTCATTTGGAAAGTTTTCAGAGGATTTTCAAGGCTCACCTCAAACCGAAACATCATTTCCTCACTCACTATCCTTCCACCATCCGTTTGCTAGGTCCCGTCAGAAATTACTGGATGATGCGGATGGAGAGTAAACATAAGTTTTTCACCGATTTCATTGCAAAAACCAACAATTTCATTAATTTAACGAAGAGTATGGCGGTCAAGCATCAACAAACATCTGTACATGGGAGCTCAAATTATGGCCATGATATCAGAGAATCAAAAGTTAAAAAAACTCTCAACAATGAATTGATTTCCCGAATCGAAAATATTTACACAAACGATTTACATGAAGTTAATTCGCTATTCTATGATGGTATAGAATACCGCTGCGGTCTCTTACTGACAAAAGAGAGACATTTTTTTCGCATCAAAAATATAATTTCCAATGGAAAGGACACTTTTATATTCGCGTGTGAAACGTATGAAGTTGAAAGTTTTGATTTGTTCTCCAATAGCTTTAAAATCGTACCAGACCCTCATAGCACTGACATTATCTTATTGCCATTAGATTCGCTAGAAAACCGAAATAGTTATGAAATAGTTTGCTATAAGAAACTTATGTTCATTAAGGCCGAAACGTTAATTTTGAGTGTGGACAAACTTTTAATAAAATAATTTAACAATATTATCAATTCATTTTGCATTCATAAATTGACTCAATCTATTTGAAGAAAATAAAAGTAGATTTTCGATTTTTCCCTCATTCTTCATTTTGATTTTGATTGCAAGAATATTTATAACTGCCGAAGCTGTCAGACAATTTGGTATGAAATGTCAAAAGTCTCCAACAGTCCACACCACAATTCACAAATATAAAGTCTAGTATTTGACACTTATCGGCATTCACGTGCGCATCTTAGCATCAATTGAAATCAAACGTTAAACGGTAAAGTTTGAACTAAAGACGAATTTAATTTTGAAGTAAAGAAACCATTCGAGAAAAAAATAGCAAAAATGCCTTTCGCAATTTTGTTGCAATGTAATACGTTAATCGCGGTGGACGAACGTTGGGTGGCGAATCGAATCATATTCGAAAAGTCTAAAATTTATTTTTCACCAAATCGAAACGATATTGCCGATTTCAATATCGAGACTAAGTATTTTTTCATGAATGACGAGGTTGGATGTTACGATGGAATGGTCTTCAGATATTTCCGTGAGTACTAAAGAAATTAGTTTATTAAAAATGTAATTCTTACGTTAATTCTGGGGAAATAATATCACATTACAACAGAAACGTTGGACGCAGCAAAAGTGTTCGTAAAACGGCCACGGCGTTTACGCTATGTGGATTTCATGCCGAATGCTGGTGATCAAATCGTGGAATATTTTGATTTGACCAACGCTCATATTGAACCAGAGAACGAAGAAAATCGGCCAGACCAAAAAGAAATTCCAATAATACGGGCGGTTCCAGCCGTTTCAACTACAACTCAACAAGTTGAGAAACACGACAATTGTGAAAGCCAAAACGTCAACATAACCGCACTTATGCCTGTAGCCCATTCGGTCTCAATGAAACCAGTCGTTGACAGTAACGCTGGTTCAAGCCAAAACAATAACACGAGCGCCTCGAATTCTCAAACTGGTTGGGCTGTGACTGCAAAGGTAGTCTCAATAGACCATAATAATTCTATCATTATTTGAATTGATTTTATTTTATTATAAATTGTATTTCGTTCCTCGTTTCGACAGGATGTCATTCCAAAAATTGACATTGGTGAAATTTCCCAAGCAAATGGTTCATCGGCACTTATTCCTGAGGCCCAGTCGGTCTCAATGAAACCAGTCGTTGACATGTCATGCTGCAGCAACGCTGGTTCAAGCCAAAACAATAACACGAGCGCCTCGAATTCTCAAACTGGTTGGGCTGTGACTGCAAAGGTAGTCTCAATAGACCATAAAAATTTTATCATTATTTAAATCGATTTTATTCTATTATAAATTGTATTTCGTTCCTCGTTTCGACAGGATGTCATTCCAAAAATTGACATTGGTGAAATTTCCCAAGCAAATGGCTCATCGGCACTTATGCCTGAAGCCCAGTCGGTCTCAATAAAACCAGTCGTTGACAGTAGCGCTAGTTCAAGCCAAAACGTCAAGAAAAGCGCCAAATTGGCGGCTACTATTAGTCCGATGGGTACATCTTCAATGGTATAATTGAAAATGAAAACAATAATTATAGTTGTCTTTAAAATGGCCATTTTTTTCGATCAATAGGTTACTCGAAATAAGCGCAAATCAAATACTGACATCGAAATTGAAAAGGGCATCAAAAAAGAAAAAATTTCACAGTATCTCCCGATCATCTCCGAAAATGAACCAAAGCGCGGCTCGATTCTGATTGTAAGTTTCATTCAATTCAATGATTTTATCCAATTCGTGATTTCGGCTTTTCTATTCCAGCGAAAATGTTATGTGCCGGATTTTGACGCCTAAAGATTATTCCATCTACTGAGCTTTTATTCGCGAAGTACGATTGCTGCTTTGGACACATTTAAAACGAAGAAAGAATTCATGCCACAAATATCTCATTTTTTTAAGTTTCATTATTTTCATTTAACGTTTAATTATCGGATAGATCAAATTTTGATATAAACGAATCAAAATTAATCGTCCAACTAATCGATAAGTTCATTTTAATAATCTTATCGAAAAGATTCTATTGAATATAAGTCTTCTTCGAAAGATCGTATTCAACATCAGAAAAATTTTAAGCCTAATCTAAATGGAATAAAAATAAAAAATTCAGCTTTTGATTTTATGGAAATGGGTTGTTGTATTTTGATTGGCGACATTCATTCTTATATGTATTGTGCAAGCAACTAGCAGCCGATTTTAAATCCCATGATGAAACATACAAATAAGTGCATGCACTTTGTATTGGTGCAGCATACAATAATGGCGGTATATGAATTGTCAAAGTCGACCGTTGACCATTGTGGAAATGTTGATGTTAGTCTGAGCGGTTTAGTGAAGTACAAATCAAGTTGATTTTAATAAAAAAAAAAATTAAAATGCCTTTCGCAATTTTGTTGCAATGTAATAAGTTAATCGCAGTAGAAGAACATTGGGTGACAAATCGAATCATATTCGAAAAGTCTAAAATTTATTTTTCACCAAATCAAAACGATATTGCCGATTTCAATATCGAGACTAAGTATTTTTTCATGAATGACGAGGTTGGATGTTACGATGGAATGGTCTTCAGATATTTCCGTGAGTACTAATGAAATTAGTTTATTAAAAATGTAATTCTTACGTTAATTTTGGGAAAAAAATATCACATTACAACAGAAACGTTGGACGCAGCAAAAGTTTTCGTAAAACGGCCACGGCGTTTACGCTATGTGGATTTCATGCCGAATGCTGGTGATCAAATCGTGGAATATTTTGATTTGACTAACGCTCATATTGAACCAGAGAACGAAGAAAATCGGCCAGACCAAAAAGAAATTCCAATAATACGGGCGGTTCCAGCCGTTTCAACTACAACTCAACAAGTTGAGAAACACGGCAATGGTGAAAGCCAAAACGTCAACATAACCGCATTGAGTATTCGAACAAGCTCAGCTAGTGCGCCAAATGTATCAAAATTATTCGATTCCTAATTAAGTTGGTTTTTTTTTCTTCTATAGACTAGTCGTTGTTCTTTTTTCAACAGGATATCGTTGATATTGATACAATTACGCCTGAAGCCCAGATGGTCTCAATGGAAAAATTCGTTGAATGTGACGCTGGTTCAATTCAAAACGTCAAGTTGAGCGCTGATTCGGGGCTTACTAGTAGTTTGATTGGTACACCTTCGACGGTATATTTGAAAATGAAAAAATAATTATCATTGTCTTTTACATGGCCAATGAAACTGATATTTATTTCTTATCTCCAAGACCCCGTCAGCTGATAGCACAGCATTTGTGATAGTTTTAGAGAATGATAAAGTTATTGCCGTCAAAAAAAATTGGGTCCAAACGCCTATTCTGAATCATTTATCGAAAATATTCTATTCGCCGTATGCAGATGATTCATCGAATTTCAATATTCCAAAAATGTATTATTTCAACGATAGCATTGCTTCTTGCTATACTGGATATGTGCTTAAAAAATTCGGTAATCTAATGGATGATCCCAAATTAGTTCATTTTGTCACTTTATCTCTTCGAGTTTTCGAATGAATTATTTTATTATTTTATATTTATTATCATGGATTAATTATATTTTATTTCATAGTTGATCTTGAAAGTGCAAAAGAATTCAACAAAAGTCAAGCCTACACATCGAAAAACATTGATTATTATGTCAACAAATCATCGAAAGTGGTTGAGCTCCATTCAGAAATAAATTGCGGCAACATATTATCATCCAATAATAATGAAGGGAATGGCAAACCGAAAGTAGCTGCTGACGGCGTTCAAAGTGCGATTCATTGCCCTCTCCAGTGGCAGGATATCGTTACAAAAAGTTCATCAGTATCTTTACGTGGCGCCCAGTCGGTCTCCATGAAGAAAATCGTTGAATGTGACACTGATAGAAGCCAAAACGTAAAAATTAGTGCATTGAATGCTTTGAAAGTGATAAAGAAATTAAATGTTTTCTTTTACATGACAAATTTTTTTGATCGTTAGGTTGTTCGAGCTAAGCGCAAATCAAATGACGACATCACAATCGAAGCGGACGTGAAGAAAGGAAGGAGCTTACAACATCGCCCGAGCATCTCTAAAAATGTAATGTATTCGATCGAATTCACTGTTAATAATACTAACCATTTTCGCTAAATCGTTATACAATCCATTTTATAGGTCACGCAATTTACTAATGTTTCAAGTCCAGTGCCTAACGTTCATGAATATAGTGGGAAATCGAAAAATGAAGGGAATGGAAATTCGTTAGGTCCCAAAGCATCCGTCAGATCAATGGTATAGTATTTTTACATGAAATCTCCTGATTGATTGAGATATTAATATTATATTTATTTCTTCTTTTCAAGGCCGCTTCAGCTGATTGTACAGCATTTGTTATAGTTTTGGAGAATGATAAAGTCATTGCCGTAAAAAAGGATTGGGTCCAAGATCCCATTCAGAATCGCGTTACAAAAATATTCCATTCACCAAATGCAAATGATAAACCGGATTTTAACATTCCAAAATTGTATTATTATAATGAAAACATCGCTTCTTGCTATATTGGATATGTGTTCAAAATATTCCGTGAGCCCAGAGAAAAATATATCTTATTTTTTATTTATAATATATACGTAGATGAATATTAATTTGTATTGATCTTCTTACTTAGCTGATTTGGAGAACGCAAAAAACTGTGCAGTTAAAAATCTACGTCAAATTGAGTTTAAACGTTTTGCAGAAAAATCATCCGATATTGCTGAGTATGTTGATTTGTGTGATGATAATTCATTGGAGGATCCGATTGACACAGAAACAAAAGATGCAGTTGTTATTAAGCTCGAAAATGAAATATGTCATCTCAAAAAGACTATTCGTTACATAAACACCTACCGGTTGGGTGACGAAATAATCAATGATGATGATGATGATGATGAATCCGTTGCTCCAAAGGTCATGGAGCCATATTACGAATATATTTTATTTTCCCAATGGATTTTATTCATTAATTCAATTAATATATATTTTTAAATACCGCGCCATCTGTGAGTGAAAGAGCACGGACAATGAGTGGCATATTGCTTTTGTGTAGAGATTCGCACAGCGACAAAGTCTGTAGACGTCACATGGACATAGAGAGCGCAGTCTCGTAGTGTTTTGTTAAGTGACGATGATCAAAATTATCAAATAAAAATAATCGAAAATGGTCAGAGTGCAATGTAAAATTTGTAATAAGTCGGTTACGAAAAAAAACATTTCGACACACGAAAATATTCATAAAAACCAAGAAAAGAAGTTCTTTTGCGCGAATTGTGTTAATATCGGTTTCAAAACAAAAAACGCACTCGGTAACCATCTCAGAAAAAATCGTTGTGGTGACATAAAACGCATTTCAAAAGGTGTGTGTATGTGTGTGAAATTATGTTGAACGAAACTTACTTTATTTAGCCAACGATTTCGAATTTTTCAGAAAGAGCATCTACATCTTTGTTTGTTTCACCGGATGTGTTACAAAATATTTCGCCAGATTTAAAATGCACGCTATGCTCACGAAAATTTAAAACAAAGTCTAGCAAAACGCGTCACGACAATTCAACTTGCAAATTCAGAACAAACGGTGAGTATTTTTAAATGTAAAGAAACTATCAGGAGAATGTCGATTGCGATCAATTCATTTTTCAGTAAATGCAAATAGAAATGACGTTGTTAGCGATATTGACGATGTGCTTGAAAATGGCGGAACAACACCAGCTAAATAGTTTGATAGTAATTCACCCGATTCACCAATTACCGAAGTGGTGGCATTTGACGGTACCGAAATTGAAGCTTTTTCAAATAATGGAGATGAGCCAATTGTTTGCGATACAAATGAGCCTTCGGGTAGCATTCAAAAGCAACTCACAAATATGTTCGACGATACAGGAGAAAATGAAATGAATTTAGACAGTGAATTAAACTCAAAAGAAATCATGAATTTGCGCAATGAATTGAAATTCACAAAGAAAAGAAAGGAAAAAGACACACAAAAGCAATACAATGATCTTTTGGCAAAATATGTTCGATTGACCCATGTGAAAAATCAACTTGAATCACAATTGAAATTAGCAACTGCTGAGAATCAAAGATTAGCGGATGATATTCGATGTCGAGACGAAAACCTTGAAACAAACCGACATATGATTGAAACTAAATGCTGTGAAGTTCGTTTAGAAGCATTGCCAATTGAATGGAGCTCATTCATGCAAGAAAATGAATTGAATGTGATAAGAGATCAATTCCGAAACATAATCGCCATGGTACTAAAAAACAATTCATTTTTGCCTGTGATGTCATGTCTATTTCATTTAATTTACCTCCAAACTCCTGCAGCGAGAATCCTCAAGTGATGTGCCCAGCGCAAAAGTGACACTTTATTCCGATTCAATCACATCAAAAGAACTATGTATTGATATTCATCTCGCAAAGCATCTACTGCCGCACCAGATCAGTGGAATCCAATTTATGTGGAATGTTTGCTTTGAATCATTTGAAAAGGCAAAAAATACTCCAGGGAAAGGTTGTATCCTTGCCCATTGTATGGGACTTGGTAAAAAAATATTTTTGATTCTTCTCATTACAAGCTGCCAATTCAATTTTGTTGTTTTTTTTTTTTCATTTCAGGAAAAACTTTACAAATCATTGCACTAGTCCACACTCTTCTTTCTCGCACAATGGAAACGAATGTCAAAAAGGTCCTTATTTTGTGCCCAGTGGGTACATTACTCAATTGGAAACAAGAGCTGGAAAAATGGTTCAATAAATGTCACTCAAATTCAGATATCGGAATATTCAAT
>GL502323.1:10619-24363 GCA_000149185.1 Mayetiola destructor
ACGAAACTTTGAATACGAGAAATTTGTTTTTTGACTCTCGACCTCCAAGGAAGGGTCACTGACCACTGAAAATAAGACCAATAAATGTCTTAAAAAATGTCACATCGGTATGCTTAAAAAGTAAGCGAAAACATTTCCTCCAATTGTCAGCACTAAGTTATAGGCCCAAGCCTGAACATAAAAATTCCATAATTAGGGGAGCTCCCATACAAAATTACGAAAATGACATGCTTTTATCGTTGAAAAGGGTCATTGCTGTGGTCCAGGAGGAGGCACCAAATTCAGGATCAGCGCCAATCGTCAGCACTAAATTAGCACTAAATTATAGGCCCAACACGAACCATGAAAATTCAAAAATTAGGGTAGCCCCCATACAAACTCACATGCTCTTGATATGCTCTTTTCATGAAAAAGGTTTGTGCTGTGGTCCAGGGGGCAGCACCGAATTCGTGAATAGCGCCGTTCACCAGCACTAAATTATTGGCTCCACTCCAAACATGAAAATTCCATAATTAGGGTAGCCCCCATACAAAGTCACAAAAATGACATGCTCTTTCTATGAAAAACGTTTGTGTTTTGGTCCAGGGGGCGCCACGAAATTCGGGACCAGGGCCAATCGTCAGCTCCAAATTAAAGGCCCGAACCCGGACAAAAAAAATCCATAATTAGGGTAGCCCCCATACAAAGTCCCAAAAATGGCATATTTTTTTTTTTTTATAATTTGGTGCTCCGTCTAGAGGGCAGCATCAAATTCGCGACTAGTGCCAATCGGCAGCACTAAATTATAATATACTTGATTTTCTAGCGCTAAATTGGAGGGGGGGGGGCAACGATATTTACCTGTTTGCGAGCTATTTTCATTCGAGGAACAAATTCATTTCACTGTATTGGTGTGGTTCGAACTACACACTTTATAGAAATTGAATTAAAATATATTGAAACCGAATTCGATTCTTCGAAGTAAAATAAATTCTAGGCACGGCGACATATATTCGTGAATGATGCCACCATTCCATGGCAGAGCTACCAACAACGGTCTATATTGGCAGTACTTTTAATCTAGACTATACAATGACGGTTTGTACGTAGCCAGTATGAAATCTGTCAAATTTATACGCATACTTGTCTGTGTGTAGGCCAATATTGGAACACTTCATCTTTTGATTGATAAAATTCAGAGTCAACGAGAGATACACGAATTTGATGGAATTTTTCATCTCCCGAATCATCGTGACCTTCACTCTCATCAACAGAAGTAAAATAATCAATTTCTCCCTAAATCGAATTATTTCCTTCCATTTGATCCGTCTATTATGTTTTCGCTTAAGACAAAATATCAATTGAGCAACTTCCAAATATACGTGTACGTGTGCTTAAGCCAGTGAGCAATTTTTAGGCCTACCATATATATGCATGAAATATGCACAAAATAAGAAGAATATCCGTGATACATGCATAAAATATGCGAGATCGCATTACAAATGGCCCACACAATTGTGTATCTGCTAAACGAAGACTCATTTGTTACTTTCTCGCTTCCGGCAAAATAGTGAATTTCAGAACAAAAGCGACTTGAAAAATCGAAAAAACATGTTAAATAAGCCGGTGAGCCTAAATTTTCTAGAAATATTGAATGATGAGGAACAAGCATATAATTGTTGTTCAAAATTTCATTTTGTATAGGATTCACACAACGGATGGATATATGTTGGGTCAAATGTTTTTAAGAATCGCATATTTTTGAAGTTTTTTATTTTTTAACAGTTGAGCTCTGATAAAACATTCAAACTTTTGAATAGTGGAAATTTCATTTCTCGTAATTTTTTGGGAGAGAATCAAAATTTAAAAGCAAAAAGGGGTTCTTATTAAACGGTTCAATGTACCCAACACAACCAAGTTGGAATTGTGAAAAATGTCCTCCTTTTGTCCTATAGGACAAAATTCAAATTCGTGGACAAATATATTTGTCCCACATTTTGGATAAAATTTCCCTATCGTAGTCTTCCTGAAAAATCTATGTACCAAAATGGGAGTTTTCGGGAAAACATATGAAAAAAAATGTCCTGCAAATGTCCTTCGAAAAAAAAATAGTTGAATTTAGTAGGAATACTTCATATTTGTTTCAACCAGATGTCAGAACATCGAACACGAATACAATTAATTTTAGCTCAGTTGTTTGAGCGTTTTCCCAGTTCTTTTCTGATTGTTGATGAGTTCATGTTCAATTAATTATTTCGGTTGATTCCAAAGGATGTTAGTTGGTTTCAACCAAAATTTGACAAGTTTCTCAATGGAGGCTCACTTAACCCTCTAACGAGTGAGACCGTCTCTAGTCGGTTTTCCTCTTTTCATCAAAAGTGCCCCCTTTTGTTTTTGTTATCATTTGGAGTGAAATTTTTCTGATGCAGGTGTGCTACGATATTGTAGCAGGTTAAATAATATACTCCCGAGGATCCCGCGCATCTCCCCTCATACCTCCGAGGGTTAAAAAAGTGCATGTGCATAAAACCAGGGATAGAATACTCGCTTATACGAAGCGCACCTTTCTGAATTTTTGTCAAAAAACGGTCCTAGAGGAACGCTCCAATGAGGAACGCTCCATGATAGAGCGCAGCGCAGTGTTGAACGTTTAAGCACACTAAGGTGCTGAATTTGAAATGATGGATGCTGAAGTTGTAGTTCGACTCCTTTCAAATGACTACAAAAGCGAAACCGTTAATAGAAGACAAAAGAAGATTCGCGAATGGAGAAACAGAATAATAATCCAAATAATTGTTATTTTTTGCAAAAATATTTTGAAATCCCGGTTCCCCGGGTGTTTTGAAAAAACGAAAAACCGAATTTTCAAGTAAAATCAATTCGTGTGAGCATGGCAATTTTATATGAAAACACCGGAGACCATTTCATATAAAATATCTCTTTTAATAATTTTTTGCAAGGGGCTCCGAACTCAATTTCTATTCGTCTATATGTAGTCTATTCGTTTTTATGCGTGTATATCATTTTTTATACTCTATATTTGTCCATTCGCTTCCATTTCTTTGTATATTTTCTATAAATAGAAATATGACGCGAAAAAAAGTAATCGAATAAGATGAATAAAAGAAAAAGAACCGCAAAATACGAAAAGACGAAAAATAAAAAGCAATGAAATGATAAAAGCGCAAAGAACGAAAAATAGGGAGGAAGTAATGCATAGAATGGAATATAGAAACATAGACAGTATAATCGATAAAAACTGCAAAGAATATACTATGTACAATATGCATAACGTCATCACTGAGTCGGTGGGGAGTGAATAGTTATACATAGGACGTTGCATATAGCGCTATATACAACGTCTTATGTACATATCACTCTTCACTCCTCACCGACTCAGTGATGACGTTACAATATCAGGGCATAAAATAAGCATTTGGTCGAACTACCGAAATATATTTCGCAACTACCGATATTTTTTTGGTCAAAAAATGCTTTATTTTGATTATTTTCAAGATCGAACGTATTTACATTATAAAATCATAAATGGAGTGTTCAAGGTCGAAGTGTTCACCTGTTGACACTGTATACAGGGTGATCCGAAATCCTTGTAAATATTTTACCCAGGCGTTCCTGGGGTCAATACGAACAAAAAATAATAGATAAATTTTTTTTCCGTTAAGAATTTTTTTTCGAGAAATTTGGGTTCAAGGTTTCTTTGGACCCAATTTTTTTTTTGGCTGGAAGCCATAAAAGAATTTGATATTGTGAACGTATTTTTCATTGTAGAAAGGTCAGATATAGCGCAAACAAGGGTGTTGACCATAACGATTAGATTGATCGTTCGTATTGATATCGCTGAATGAACTTTTTTTTGAATGGTTTTTTATAAAAAATTGAAAATTTCTTTGAATTGATCGTTATGGGCGGATCGTAAAAAAATAATCTGACGTCTGAAATTGGTAGTGCTACACACAGAATACTACCATTGTGACACTGTCACAATGAACATTGTGAACTAAAATTTCACAATATCATCGTGAACTGTCACAGTGAACATTGTGAACTAAAATTTGAAAAGCCAAAAATAATTCATAAACACAGCCGACATTGCCCGTTTGCATTTTAATAAAAACATATTGTTGCAATTTTCGCACCCGAAATCTTATGTATGACGTTGATCTTGAATTAAAATGAAGAATTTCATCACACAGATACTGTTCACTGTCCACTTTATATTTTTTTTGAACGTTTTGAACAGCCGAACTATGTGTAAAGGGCTTAATGCAATACATACAAAGAACATATGACCACAGAGCAATGGAAGAGTGACTGAATGAATAGAGCGCGCATAAAATATTTGCAAATTTGGCGAAATTTTTATTTTCTCTTTGTGTTCGTTCATTCTTCCATTGCTCTCTGGCCCTATGTTCTTCGTATATATTGCATTAAGCCCTTCACACAGCCGAAGCATGTACGCCAGCTGATATTTATTAAATCTTTTTCGCATTTCAAATTTAATTTCACAATGTCCATTGTGACAATTTACAATGATATTGTGAAATGAAACTTCACAATGTCCATTGTGACAGCGTCACATTGGTTTTATTCTGTGTGTAGGTTAAATTTTCTGAGTTTTCAGATTCCGAAAAGAAAAACATAGACTGCCATACAAAAATTTTGAGAAAAACTAAAGTTATCGTAAGAAGGTGCGGTTTTTAGCCACAAAATTGAGTTTAACACATTTTTTCAATTTGATTTTTTCTTTTAGTTTAATTTTTGTTAAGCAGAATAGCTATTTGGTATCAATTAGCTGAACTATTTGATGTCAAATAGCTCTCCTAAATGGTATCATGTAGCTCCCGAACATTTTTCCGCGGAACTTTTCGACATGACATTTTCACTCTAAAACCTTCAATCATTCGCAAATCTTCTTTTGGTTTCTATTAACGTTTTCATTTGAGTGAAACGTCTAACTACAAACTCAGCATTCATCGTTTTGGCTCCGGGGAGCAAACGCTTCAGGAGGTCTGATTTTGCATGGATAATATCGGATTTTGCATTCCTAAATTAGAAAATTGCATGCCTAAATTGGGATTTTGCAATCCTAAATTCGGATTTTTGCATTCCCGAATTGAGATTTTGCATGCCTAAATTCGGATTTTGAATTCCTATATTCGGATTTTTGCATTCCTAAGTTCGGTATTTTGCATTCCTAATTTTGGTATTTTGCATTCCTAAATTTGGTATTTTGCATGCCTAATTCGGATTAGGTAAATTACATATATTGATGGACGACCCTAGCGGGGGAACCGATAAATATAATGAAAATACCATGGAAAAAAGGCAGGATTGCGAAATCCCAATTAAGGCATGCAAAATCCGAAATTGGGATTGCAATTTTCCAATTTAGGAATGCAAAATCCGAAATCATGCTTGCAAAATCATTTTTCCAACGCTTTATACAAGCAAGTATTCTATCCATGCATAAAAAATTAAATTTCTATTGAATTCAGAAGATATTGATCAGTCGGAATGTGATTTGTGATGCCCACAAAACACTGAAAACAAGTCGATGATCAACAAATACACCAACAGATATTTTTCGAGAATTTTCCGAGAGATATGAAAATCAAAACAATAAGGAACATGATTATACCATCTCATCTCGGCTAGTTTGGTTTGTTTCACGACTAAGAAGAAATTGTTCGACCATAACTTTTGATGAAAAGTTCTTATTATATGCTTCCATAGAAACTACATGGAATCTATACAAAACAGTTAAGTTTTTTACGTTTTCGTTCAATTTTGAGCTCCAAGAAGGGGGTGAGGTCAAATCTGTTTTCATCTAAACTCATAATTTATGAGTCATGAAAAACCATATTGGGAAAAGAGAAAAAAATTATTTTGAAATAATATACTTTACATGTATGTTCTTTACATGTGTATTTACTAACAGATCTCGAATTGAAATTTTGAAGAATGCTGTAGTAAAGTAATAGGATTCATCGCAGCAAAGTGTTATTTTAAGTTGGGTAAGTGCGTGCACTGTCATTGCAGATCGTTAAAATCTGCAGTGAAATAATACTTTACCTATACATGTAAAGCTCAAAGAAAACCATTTCTGTCGGAGATCAAATTCAACAATTATACTTTGTTTAATGCGGATATATGTGGGGGAAGAGC
The DNA here is from genome assembly GCA_000149185.1 of Mayetiola destructor. Taxonomy (NCBI): domain Eukaryota; kingdom Metazoa; phylum Arthropoda; class Insecta; order Diptera; family Cecidomyiidae; genus Mayetiola; species Mayetiola destructor. The sequence continues at coordinate 16,785 of GL502323.1, forward strand.
ATCTTAAAAACAATTAAATCGGATTAAATGATGGCATATTGGCATTTTGCATCGTTTTGAAATTTTCATACTTTTTATCTGGCCTGATAAAATCCCAAACATTTTTTCCCATAAATCTTTAAAACATCTTCAAAAATTGTCTATGAAGTTGGTGAAAAAGTGCGTCAAAGAAGATGAAACGTGGAAGAATAAATACCAAATATATTAATGCACCTTTGGCTAAAAATACCAAGTATAGTAATGCACCTGTAGTGCATACAGGAGAAAATCAAAGTCACACCAGTGTGAAATTTGTAAGATGGTTAATTTTCCACAATTTCACGATCTGAAAGATCTCACAAATGCGATTTGTTTTGAGGGATATACTTCCAATAGTTTCTTCAACCTACTCGTCAATTTGAAATTCCGCTGGCAATTTATCAATTCCGCCCGTTCGTATATTGAGGATGTTCAGAAAGGATCTCAACAAGTGGAGATTTTCGCCAGAAACGTTAGATACTTGAAATATTGGACAAAGACGCTGCGAAGTGAAGTTTGTTGCGCTTAGTACGACGTCATCCGACGTTCGTACTAAGATCGGAACTTTTCTGCACCCGGAAGATTTCAAAACCTTACAAACCAATTTCAAGTTCTCTTGTAGTATGTTGGCTGGACACATATCTATTTTTGTAACCACCTGAAAATAAAATAATTATAAAAATTATACTCACAATGCACGCAGCTCACAGACGCGAATAGGGAACAATACGTAAAGGCCCTTTCCAAAAGGGAACCCCTAAGACAGTCCTTTTTTTTCGAAATGTTAAGAAAAAAAATAAATCTAGGGTGGACACATACAACAAATACGGGAACTGACAGGGCTAAAGCCAGACCAAGGTGTTCTTTTGTCATTCCTACTACACCGGAATTAGCAGCAATCATCAGCATTCCAAAATCTAAGAGTCAATGCAATATTATTAGTTTTATGCAAATCAATTTTGAGATTTTAAAATATGTACATTTGTTTGTACGAGATTCAAGCCTTTGTCATATGACAATGTATTTTATTGAATATTCATTGTAATCATTAATTCATCGACATTGAGAAAAGACGCACCCTCAAAATCTTGGATTTAATTGTCAAAAAAATAAAATGTCGGCCGCATTCAATTTAAAACAAAACAGAACAATAATTATTAAGTTTAAAAACGTATTCTGTTCGTCTTATAATTTTTTTTTCTATTGGCAACAATTTGACTGTTTAATTTATGATTGTGACAAAACAATAATTTTTTTCTCCATGTTTGAAGAGATAATACACGCTTGAAGATTGGAAATTTTTAGGGTGCGTTCATAGTATGAATGAAGTTGAATATAGTCAGACAAGATTATAATGGATTACATTGTGATAGTCCGATTTCTGGGCAAGAGTTTTCTCGACTGATTTTTGTTAATTCGGGGACGGCGAATCGAATGGCATCAGCCCAGCCACACAATATACGGGTGTGAAATGACAAAATAAATGTTGCTGTTTCGGCGCAGACGCGATCTATGTGAACAATAAGGTACTTACATATTATCACGATACTTAATCAACAACAAACAAAATGATGCAAACGTCAGCCATTTTTATAAATGCCAGTCATTAGTATTGTCATACGTTATATGAATCAGTAGTATTAGTACCGCATTATTGACATAGATCGCGTTGGTGGCGAAATAGGAACATATCTCAGTTCATCCATATTGTGTGGCTGCATCAGCCGTTTCGCTGGATTAGCTCTAGTTTCCGAGAAAATGTCAAAAAACATCAAATTTGTTTTTCTGTTCTAAAAATCTGATGCGATTGGCACCATTTATTTTTTTTTTTCAAATGTCAAATTCGACAGATATTTGACATTTGAGGAAAAAAAAATTGTCCTAAAGTGATCTCCGGGTCATGAAACGGATATTTAGCACAAAAAACAATTTTGACATTTTTTGACATTTTCTCGGAAACTAGAGCCAATCCAGCGAAACGGCTGATGCGATTCGATTCACCAACTCCGAATTAACTGAAATCAGTCGGGAAAACTCTTGCCCAGAAAAAAAGGTCAAAAAACTATCACAGTGTTATTATTCAAATGACAAGACAGATGCGAATCAGTAGTGTGCGAGGTCAGATTTCCAGTGAGGGGTAATTTCAAGAGAGAAATTGATTACGTTTTTTTTGCTCTTTCGTTACATTATTATCCCGGTGACATTATTTTAGTAATTTCATTGGCACCATAGGTAGGAAATGATTTTACTTTCTTTTTTGGATTCGAGATGAGAAAAATTAAAATTTCTGTATCGCTTTCCATAAAATACAATATGAATGAATCAAACAGTTCTTCAAAAATTCATTTCTGATCATTGACCTTAAACTGGAGCATTTGTTCCACTTATGGGTTGATTATCATCAAAATCATTTCGGATATCGATTCGACATATGAGAAATAATATTAGCTCTCTTATGATTTTCAAATGTGTGGCAAGATTCATTTTTTCAAGGCGGTGAACCTGTGACAGCTAGTGTACCAGATTATCACTAGCAGTTAGTTCGGCGCTGTCGAAGTGTCATATGATTAGGTTCATGGTCCTGCATTTTTTTGTGTTATTTCATAGAAACAATATTGAACACAACTTTGTACATGAATGGACGAATATCCAACCAATCAATGGGTTAAGGAGAAGAACATATGAGAGGGCCGAACTCACATAAAATTTTTGCCATGAACTTTTCAATTTAAACTAGTGTAAGTTTTAATTCTGTCCATTTCTCCGAATGGGTGAGTTTCAAAGAAGAAATTGTACCCCTCTTTGGCATCTGAAATTCTGAATCGCCCCTTCTGAATATCACTCTTGCCATGAATTTCTCAATTTTATCTAATGTAAATGGGTGATTTTTAAAGTTAGAATTTCTTAAGGGGATAATTGTGGACTTCAGAGGCTGAAAGTTTGGAATACCCCACGTTATTTCATACAAATTATTGATTTTTGGGCAAAATAACAAAATGCTTCTAGCAAACGGATTGAAATGAAATTGCAACTGTTTATTAAGCATACTTTTGACAACAATATACTGAAATGTCAGAACTCTAGCTCATGCAGGAAAAGTTTGGAAGTTTTTCAACAAAACAATTCCAAAACAAGTATGTACAGAATTCAGATGATTTCGAATTCACTCTCAGTAAAAAAAATTCCACGTTTAACTAGTCAAAGTCGAAATATCGGACACGTGTACCGTTCGCCAAATTCGTTTCATACCGGCCGTTTGACCGAGAAATTTTCCCTCAACGTAGATCGATAGGGCATCATCAAAACATATAAATCCGGAATGTGTCAGCTCGGAAAAATCGTTCAAAAATGGGAATGAAGGAGAAAAGAAAAAAATACTATGCACCTTTGGTCATGAAAATACAAGTCTCATATGAAAAATTGATGGTTGTTCTTATGGAAAGCTACCAAATTTTTGTATGTTGTTGCCAAAAGTATACCTAATAAACAGTTGACATTTGATTCCAATTGACTTAATAATGGTACCGAAGTTATTTGTATGAAGAATCGTTAGCTGCTTCAAACTTTCTGTCGGTTCTGTATGTCTGGAGCATATTCTTACCTGGAGCATAACCGGTCATACCGAATACAGTTGTTTTTAAATAACGTTCATGACCAGCCAAATCAATGAATGTAATTACCTGTCCAAAAAAACATATTTGAAACTTATGAAATAATGAAACAATAATTATATTACCTTCGCTGACTTTTGGCATATATTAACCCAATCCAAAGTGCCATGTCCAGATTTGTCCGGCTTGTTAACTACTTGACCCAATGAGTCAAAGCCCAAAATATCATTTCCCACTGAACTTGTTCGACCACTCTCCATTTCGTGCTTATGCCGAAAGAGCCGTTGTCTCGCATGTCCCCTACCATTGTCTAGTTCGCCATGTGTTAATACACCAAGCAAAGTGGATTTACCTGCGTCTGAAAGGCAGGAAAACTAATTGATTTCAATTCATCCAATTGTCAATGAAAAAAGAACATATGAAACAATTTGTATGAGAGAATCAAATAATCAGATGATGAATATTTACCTACATTGCCAACAACGGCAACACTGCAATTTAAAAAAAACGTTTTCAGTTGATTGAGAACATCAAAATGTTATTATCATTATTATCGATTGGATGTATTTAATTTACCGTATTTCCATGAAATCAGTCTCTTCGACACGCCTTCTGATCAAGTACTGTCCTGTCATTCCTTTCTCTGAAGGCCTTTGCCTCAGTTCAACACAGTCCGCATTTAAAGTTGTCGCTAGTGATTGTAATGTAGCAACTGAAGCAGCAAATTCTTCGGGCTCCAATCCATTATCTTCACCATCGTCAATACCAATTTCATAAATTGTTTCGCAACCACTTTCAATGATTCGATTTTCTAGTAGGTTCTTTAGAATATCGAATTGTTCATTGCTGGGACCTATCAATACTTTTTTACTGTTAGCGCTTGGGAAGTTGATTGGTTTAACATTCTCATATGCCTTTTCATTCACTTCCATTGTTCTGAAACCAATTTAGCATTGAAAGAAACTTTATTCGTTATTGAACTATAAGAAATGAAATGATGCTGTATGGAGATGATGACATATTTCATCTATGTTGCAATAGCTTGGGCTCAATCAACGCTAATGATTTAGTTGTTTATTTTTATATAATTTTCTCAACAACAACACCGAGAAACTAACGCTTCCTGTAACATCAACTCAAAATAGAAATGTTTTGCATTTTGTAATTGTCAAACGCAGCAGCCCATACCTTTACATACAATTAACAGCCACATCGAATATCAAGGAGAATGAATATTAACAATTCTCTACACAAAGAAAATCAAAACAAAAACAATATTCAATTTTACCTATGGTTCACCTTCGATTCTATGTCTTATTCACTATTTGCTTTGCAAGTTTATCAATTTAATGTAATATTTATTATATGAAATTTGTCAATTCAATGAAAAATTGACGACTTGTTTTCTTCGATGACGACTTTATTTTAATCTTGTAATAAGTATATGAGTTCAATAAGCAACATCTTAACAAAACAGCTCAATTGAGTAGTTAAATCTGATCTTACACAAAAATGAATTTTTGAATTTTGGACGAATTTTATCGATAGCAACGAATAGTTTCTTGATTGCTTTCCAATTTCCTTTCCTTCCTTTCTTTATTTAGACAAAGTAACAATTTATATAAAATATTCTATGCAGCCGTTTGATAGTTGTTTTGACGTCGACGATTATTATTATTATTGCAATACGCCAACACGTTTACAACCTGAATGAATATGACAGTGACAGGGAGCGCAATAGTGATTATTATTATTTTCGTTATTATTATTGTGGAATGATGTACTCATTTTAAAAATGGTGAAATTACTCATGACCTTCTATTTTTGTAGCTATGATTGTTTATCTTGGTTAAACATCCCGCAATAAGTATAGTGAAAAAAAGAATTATGAGGTTACATTTCGGATTTCAACATGTTTGGTAGGCAACGACATCTCACAGACTTCTTAGAAAACAAACAATTGTCATTCGACGTTTCGGAATTGAAAATAAATGGTATTTCAAATTTGACGTATACAATTTCAAATGAAGAAAATATGTAATTGAAACTGAAATTCTTTGTTACATTTTGTAAACAGTAAACATTTTTTGTGCAATGGAAAGAGTTCTCAGGTGAAATGTTAATTTTGTTTCGTCAGTTCATCATTTTTCGTCATCTTTAGATTTCTTGAGCACCTCTAAGTCTAGTAAAGAAATAATTTTATGTATATGTTAACATTTCAAAATCGATGTAAATTTATGCGATAAAATTTGCGAGGCAGAATTCGAAGATCCAAAATCAAAATGGAAACACAAGGAATGTATCATGAACAACAAGTACGAGAGCTATGTGCGCTTCACGCACTTAATAATTTATTTCAAGGTGTTTTTGGAATTCTGCTTGATTTAATTACTCTCACGACTGACAAGAACTATTCCTTTTTTCATTCAGCGAAAGGGGCATTTACAAAATCAGAGCTTGATGAAATTTGTTTCGAGCTTTCTCCGAATGAATGGATTAATCCACACAAGTCAATGCTTGGTTTGGGTCAGTATGATGTCAACGTTATAATTGTTGCTCTACAGAGCAGAGGTTTCGGGGCGGCATGGTTTGATCGTCGCAAGTGAGTTTTTGATTTATTCGAATTTTCGATCTATTGTCTACTTTACTTTTACGACTTATTTTTTCTTTCTCTCTTAACTATAATAATATACTATTTTTTGCACACATGGCCACAAAACCTAGCAAATTGATGCAAGCCAAAGAGGAACTATACGTCGCAATGGTTTTTCCTCGAACTGTAGATGAAGGAAGAATAGTTTCAGTCCATAATTCAGTTGAAATTCATATTTATCAAATTTAACGCTTCCCGGTATTACCGGGAACATTTCTCGGTGTTGTTGTTGAATCATTAATGATTCAAACTTTTTCAATTTGATGAATGAGATTGAAGAAATGTTTAATGCTTTCATCTATTGATTTGCGTTGTGAATATATCATTGACTGATCTTCCAAGCAGCATGCAGCTATCTATTTATTTCAAATGAAAACAAACATGAGTTCAGTCATTGCTTATTTCTATGATTCAAAATTTAATCTATAAATCTATTCACATATCTTTTCATCCTGGCTTAAAATTCCTAAACTTTCCAAAAGGCCCATCTAATTCCATAGAATCTCGAAAAACAAAAACACAAAAAATTTGGATTTGGGCTACTTGTACAGTAGACCTTTTAAAAAAGAAACAAATTTCTGAAATCGTCGGCAACTTGTTTTTTTTTACGTTTTAGCCACAAAAAAAACAATTGGCATAAAAAAAAATTATTCGGTACATGGTCGATTGCTAAGCGCATATGGTGGTCCCGGCCAAAATTTTGGTGGAAATTTTAAATTTTTGTGTTTTTGTGGATTTTTTTTTAGCTATTTATTCGTTTCTCGGTGAGAGTTTTTAGAAAAAAAATTCTGTGTGTATGTCGCTGTCGTTGTCGTCGTATTATATGTCAAGACAAGCTAGCACGATAGCGGCTCTGGAATACATAAATATGTCTGGTTTTATGATTGGTTACTGTTCATCTCACAGGTGAACCCTATTGATTTTGAGGTTGATAGAGAAAGTACCACGGTCGCTATGAGCCTGACACATCACATTTTTTTCGGAAAAAATCCAAAAAATTTCGAAACTTTTTAAATATTTTTCCTTCGCTAATCGATTGGAAATCGTTTGAAACGCATAGAAAAACAGTTCTTTTTAAAAAAATATATTCTTTGCCCAAGGGCCCCCCTGTGTTTTTTCAAAAAAAGAATAAATTGTTGGCTGTCCAACACTAGCTTTTCCATACATAAAAAATTGAAATTGATCTTTATTAGTTAACAAAAACTTTTTTTTGTTCCGATCATCAACAAACGATATCCGGATATTCAACAAATTGTATATCGCCAGCCTAGAACTTTGCAACGTGATCTTATCTCAT
>GL502324.1:14683-27847 GCA_000149185.1 Mayetiola destructor
CGGGATCGAGAAGAGGCCTGCTCTTGATAAAGTTAAAAAAATGCAGGATAATTTCTCATCCACTTAAAACGTCCTTAAACTGTTGAAAGCTCGATTGTATAAAATTTCAATATAAATATTCCTTATTCTTTTTAAGGAAGACAAAGTTTTTATTGGCACTAAGATTTTCCACAGCAGCCACGCTCGTTATATCTCCTGAGTAGCTTTAGTACCGCAAATGTTCAAAAATAAGCTACCTTGCAGTTTAGATTGACTTACCTCTCGGATTGATTATTTTTATCGAAGTCACCCGATCATTTTTCTAAGATTGTTTGAGTACAGAAAAATAATCAGCAACTTTATTTCCAATAATTTGAAATATAAGCATAAATTTTCACATTTCATATTTCACATGTCACTATTTTGTCAATCCATAATCCATCCATGTAAAATGTACCAGAACTTGAAATAAGGATTTTTCTTGACTACCGAAAAAAAAATTTTTGACAGTTGAATTTTTTTCTTTGAAATATTTAAATTTTGACAGTATCACAATCTTATTTTGAAAGCAATAATATATCAACTGATTGTCATTTTCAGCCACTTTTCTTTTTAATCCTAAAAAAAGGGAAAAATTCATTGGAAAGAAATATACTTGAAATGAAAAATTGGATAAAGTCGTGAAAAAAATAATTGCCACAGGGGCTCGAACCTCGTAGATCTTTGTACTTGATTCTTCAGACTCGAATTTTTTACTTCGGCATTTGAAAAACTGTATATCCATTGACGCTGGTCAAATTCGACTGTCCGGGTTTATTTTTTGTTATTTTCTCCTCATCTTCGTTCAATAATCTCTCTATTTCGTCTGGATTTGAATTTTCCAACTGAACATCACAATATCGAATGATTTCCAATTTATACTATAATAGCTCAAAGTTTTATTGACATATGTCTTCTGTATAAAATAATTCTGTCATTTTTTAGATTGTAGCCTTCACAAATAAATTAAAAATTTGGTAGAAACCAGAAGTCACGAGTAAATGTCAACATCACAGTATAGTACGTGTTGAATAAGTTTTCGAGCTTAGTATTGGTTTGTTTTCATTTCTAATTTTGGACTACCGAAATCTGATTTTTTGGCTACCGAAATGAAATCTTGATTACCGGTTTCCTGCACAGATACCGCTTATTTCAAGCCCTGCAATATACATTAGGATGTTTTCGGGTAACGGAAATTCGAAAAGTGCCTGGTCTCAATCGATAAAGAATCTTTCAAAATATCGCTGGTCAAAATTTCAAATCATTCAGTGCTGGTTTGATCTCTCCCGATACTTCCAAAGTTCCGAGAATAAAAAAGGGGAATCAGATCATTCAATTGCAGTTCACTTTGAAAATCTGATCATTTTTTATTTGTATGAAAAATGAGACGAAACGATACGAATAAAATGTGACATATTCTTCTCAGTAAACTACAAAAGTAGGCTCCATTCCCCTTTCATATTCCGGAAACTTCAAAGTTATCGGGAGACGTGAGACCAACACCGAATAAGTTGAAATTTTCACCAGCGATATTTTGGAAGATTCTCTATCGATTGAGACCAGGCACTTTTGGAATTTCCGCTACTCGAAAACACCTTAATATACATTATTCGTAGGAAATAGATCAATCGGTACTTCCAAGTTTCTTGTTAGTATATATCAGTGGTGGCTGTCGAAACAAAAAGTTCGAGTTCGTTCGGGTTCGTTCGGGTTCGAATGGCGTTTCGAACGAACTCGAACGAGCCGATCATTTAAAATAATCTTTTCGAACGAACCCGAACGAACCGACCATGAATTGCTTTTCATTCGAAAGTTCGAATGGGTTCGTTGGCTTGAAACTACAAGCTGCGCTCGATTACATATGATTACATATTAACAAGTGGCATAATAATTTGCAGACGTCGTGTGATAATGAATGAGAAACTTCCTAAAATTATTACGAAAAATCCAAGCTAGATATTTTTAAAAAATTCCTCGATCTTAGATGACCCATCAACAGACTCCGAATGGTTTTTCGTGAAGCAATCTGATTTTCAATGTCGGTTTCGTTCAGATTTGGATAATTTCGAGTAATTTACAGTACAGGCGAAAAGTTTAAATACACCCCGAGGAAACGTCATTTTTCAAAAAATCTTGTTCATTTTCATGCGGATTCAATTTTTCTTGGCATGACGAGAAAAACTAATAATAAATAACTTTCATTTGGTCCCATAAAATCAGAAATCGGTTAACTCGCTGATTTTAAATCGTGAAAAATGTCAATGAAAATTTTTTAAAAAATTTGACCCATTTTTGACGCCTAACACGTTCAGAAATTCCGACTAAAGATTTTTATCCGATAACAAATTTAACGAAAGGAAAGAGGACATCAATACCCGTCTTTTGACTATCATAGTAATCAAAAAAGTTCATAGACAATGAAATAAATTGAAGACAAAGGCAACTATAGCTGTTAAATGCTTATTTTCTATGCAAAACAGCCATTCAATCAATTTGAAAAAGATCAATGTTCATGCCTGCCTCCCCCTTACCTCCCATTCCCGATCAACTTACCGATCATTCGATCTTGTAAAGGGAGGCTTGCAGAGTGCTATGCAAACATCAGAAAGGCAGATATTTATCATTAATCTTAAGTTTTTTATATGAGTTTGAAAAAATCCACACCTCCGGGGGAAAAATACCCCCCCCTCCCCTCTTAAGTGAATTTCAAAATTTTGGCTCTGTAGAAATTATTAGTTAGAACTCCCCTTAATACGTCAGAAATATGGAATCGATAGTCACACTCCTTAGTAGTGACCCACTTATACGAAACACCCGGTATATTTATTTATTTATTTGTACCAACTTTAACTCTGTGTGGGGTGGAACTGTGCTTTGAAGTTTGGACCATTCAAACGATTGAGAAAATCCCCCGACCCTTATTTTTTGACCCTAGACCCAGTTTTTCCTTGATTTTTTTCATTTTTTTTTTTTTGCGCCAATCGAACGGAAATGTTCAGAAACGCGTAAAAACACGAAATTATCGAAAAAAAAATAATTTTCACCCAAGGATCCCTCATTGGAATTTTTTTTTTTCAATTTTTTCTTTCAATCATACGATTTATAACATCGCACATCAAACACTACTAAATAATTATAAATAGTTTTTAGGATTAAAACTCACTTTTCCGCACTATCATTATTAAATGAAATGCGATAAAATATTGATAGAATTGAATTTATGTGAATTGCAAACGAGTTTTCGACTTTTTTTCATCCTCTTTTAGTGTTCAAATTCAAAACAAATATCCAATCATAAAATCGGACACATTTATGCATTCCAGATTCCAGAATGCGTTATCGTGCTAAAAAAACCGAAAATTCTTCAAAAATATGAAAAAAGTAAAATTTTAAAGGAAGTTGTTTTTCTACGCGCTTCAGACGATTTCCAATCGATTGGCGAAAAAATAGCCAAACAACAATTCCATTTTTTTTTTCCGTACAAAATGAACTGGAAAAGTATAGGAATCAGTCCAAAACCAAAAATCTCCGCAAAATTGGGATTGTTTGTCTGTCTGTCTGCTGGTGCAATAACTTTTGATAGAAGCATTATAAGCGACTGTAAATTGAACAAAATGATATCCGGAGTCAAACCGAAGAACTGATCGAAATTTGGGAGCATAGGACCGAATAGAAAAAAATTTATGGCAGTTACAGTTTTCATGTCTCCACTCAGCAAAAAGAAAAAATCGAAAAAAAATATAAAATTTTTCATTTCAATTTCCTTTTAAAATCTACATTTTTATTCCAAAAATTTCGAAATAATTTTTTTTTTTTTCAAAAATTAAAAGTATTTTTTTTTTTTTTTTCAAAAATTTTATTGTTGTCAATTTCATACTGAAATTGGAAAGGGCTGAACGGAAAAGTTTATTATCGCATGCGACTACCTTGTTTTTAGGGCAAACCATACTTTTCTCGCATCTGAAATTGTGGTGTGCGGAAAAGTAATGATAACTTTTTCGAATAATATTGACTGTTTGATTTCCTCAAGCTTAGTTTTATGTGTCCTCAGATGGATTAAAACATTTTATTTTTCAAACTAGTAGCCTAGGTATTGTGTATCATTCAATTGTTACGACAGAAAACGGGGAAACATTTTTTTTTAATTCTTAAAATTGTGTTTCAACTGTCCCAAAGAATCTAAAAATGGTCTTTGAATTGGTGTATATTCGTACACAAGCGTCAATGTATTAGTAATGTGATCTCACGTATCTATTGATGTGCGTGAGCCTGTATATTTTTGCCAAAGTTTACCACAAAAATTATAAATCACAGATTTACGTATAAAGAACCGAAAAGCGTTGTATGACCGTATATACCACTAAAAAAACTATAACATTCCATATCCAATATTCAGTCGTGAAATAATAAATTATTAAAAACGAGAGAAAAACCAGAAAATATTCCTCGAAAAATCATTTGAGTATGATGAAATATGAAAGATTCCTGAAATCGAAACTCGAAAATGAGCTCAGTTTTCCTAAATAATCCTCCTGTATTTAGATTTGATTCATAAATTTAAACTAATACAAATATCAATTGCTCCTTATGTGTAGCATTGCAAAAAGCCAAGGATCCAAATTCTTTTTTGTATCTTACAAAGCTATAATCGTTTTCTATTGTTTCATGCTAAGACAGTGATTCCTATTTCAGTGTCATTCTTTGGAATTGAATTATTTCAATGCGTTTTCTATAAGTCGCAGTGTGTTTTGAATTATCAATATAATCTATGGATTGATGTGTTTCACTTTGATTCTTATAATCGTATGATTTTGGATTTGACAAAATGGAAACATATTCCATTTATAAGGAAAAGCAAGATGTAAAAACTAAATCATACAACTTTTCAGATGAAAGTCTTCTCCTTCGTACATATTCTTTATTTGAGGTCATTTCAAAGCATTGAGAGAAATTTCTTTATAACAAATAAATAAATTAAGATAAATAAGTTATAGATTCTTTTTATTTAATCCTCTTTCGCTTCTTCTCGACTCTGCCTGCTAGTTTCCTTCGTTCGAGACTACAATTTTTTTTCGAATCAGCTGATATGACAGCTGAAAACCCTTTTGAACGGAACATCCGTCTACTGGCAATTTCTCTCAAAAATTGTTGAGGAGATAATCTTTTATTTTTCAATAATTGAGTCAACTCGCTTATATCTTTTTCACGTTTTTGGTCTTTTTGATGTCTCCTTTCAAAGCAAACAGGATTTTCAGCAACTTGCTGCTTCAAGGTATTTGATTTTTGAAACTCAATCAGTTTTAAACTGTCCATAAAAGACCAGATGTTTGGATGCATTTGAAAAAGTTTTCCCAGTTCACCATTCAAGGCTTCCAAAGAAGATGTAGTGCGCATATTTAGCCCAAATACAGAAATTGAGTTTTTGGCATGCTGTGAAAATTTGTTATGAAAGTATATTGAAATAATCATCTTCGAAAGTATATAACCAACCTGAGCAAGCCAATAAGTCTCAAAATAATCAAACAATCTGGCCAAATGCTTCCAAACTGTTTCATCTTTCTTTGCATTTTTTTTTATTGCGAAAAAACATCTGTTGATGTTATTATCTGGTAAAAGAGGAATATGCAGAAGTTGCGTTTTGAGATGATTTGCTTTTTCATTCGATTTAAGTATACCGGAAAGACCCAACTTTCGACATTTTCTGTTAATTGATAAAGTAAAGTGGAACCAGCATCCTTTCAATATAACATCTGGATAGACACGTTTAACCGCTTTTCGCATTCCACTTTCGAAATCCGTCATAATTTGATTTGGCTTCAAAGCGAAAATATTCTTTTCGATGTATTGAAAAACACTTTTGTAACAGAGTGTAGTTTTCCTTGTCATTAATACGTAAGCAAGTGGAAAAATCTATATGATGAAACAAAATTTATATTAGAAATCATACAATGCACGAATACAAGATGAATGGTTCTCTAGAAAAGCAAGTCACACTTCACGAAAGCTTTGAGAATCAATTCTATTTGGAGCTGAAAATGTTTGCATTAAGGAAAATCTTAATCTCAGGCCAGAGGAATCATAAATCCATGAACAATTTTGATTATCCATAATGTTTACAATATCGAGTATCAAGCATACATACGTCATTTGCATATTCGATGGAAATTATCAATAATTGATAAAACATCACTGGAACAACCCGAAACGTGCCATCCATTAAATATTTGCGTCCTTCTGGGCTGATATACTCTTCGACAAAATCAATTACGTTCTTAGAGGCGAAAACTATGAAAGAGTATTTTTTTTTTATAATTGTATCAATGTAGAAGATTTTTCCATCTCGTGTCTTGCCAAACTCTGCATTTTCTACTCTGTTCAGTTCATCTTTTATTTCTTTAAACGTTTTCGGTATGTTGGGATATTTCTTGTTTTTATGTCTCATTATAGTCCGTCTCATCCTTTCGTATTTAAATTTGAGGGGAGCCTTCGAGCTATGAATTGATAGAATAAATGGTTGTAGACTCGAAATTAGGTAGGTGACACAAAATCACGACAAGAAATATATAAAAGATATACCTTAAACCTGGACGAACACATTGTTATATATATATACTTAACATCGATTACGTGAACAAAAAACACTCATTTTATGGTTATTCTCTCACCATGAACATCAAGCAACGAAATGCAAATAACTTCAATACATAATCTTACTTGGCTACTTCATCATAGAAAATATCTTTCGATCGAATCTTTTTTGATAAAATTGGAAACTTGTTGCGAAGTATGTAGCATTTTTCCTTGATATTGTTTGTAGTTTCCATAATATCCGTAAGCTCCTCGTGATTGCAATGACTTGAATGTGGAACTTTATTCCTTACACAGCGTTTGCTTAGATCGTCAACAATGACACGTGCCGTGCATTTTTGATTGTGATTGTTTCCTTTTTTTTGTGCACACAAAATTGTCTGATAGCATATGAACTCCTCTCGACCTCTTCTTTTGCACTTTGAAACGTATAACATTTTATCTTGAGGTACGTACAATACTCTGCTCCCTGCACGAAGCCCTTGCAAAATTATGTATTTCATTTCTATGGCTCAAAATTTTTTGAGTCACAATAAACACAGATAAAAAAGATAGCAATTCGAACTTTGAAATCTTTTTTGATTTATGTGTTCGATTTTATCATTTGTTATGCACTTGATCGTTGACAACTCTACTTCTTTCTATTGTTTTGAGAGAAAATGTCTGTCTATTGTGCATGTGTAATGTATTTGATTAATTTTAATGTCTTGAGCTGCTTTTTTAAAGTTAAAAAAAGACACACAGAGCAATTGGGTGTTTATTTAAATGGAATGATACTTTTCTTTATCCTCTCCGATTGACACATTTGACATATCATTTTGTTAATTCGTGCATTTTTTGTATTTTTCAAATCTCCTCACCAATATACTCTATACACTAGCGCCAATATTGTCCGTGGAGAAACAAGATTTGACATAACGAAACAGCAGACATAAACTAAATAGAGCTGAATCCGTTTAAAAACAGTGAATCATTTCATTAAGTTAAAACCACTAAATTGAACTAGAAAAGAGAAAAAAAAATACAAAAACAGTATGTCGAAAGCAATTTTAGAAGGTTTGGCAAATGGAACATTAATATCTCGGCTAAATACTGATCCGAAACTCACTTCGCCAGTGTACAAAACCATCAACAGAATTTTCCATTCTAATGGAGAGATTATGGCAAATTGGTATTCGTGTACGAAATGTTTTCACGTTTTTTATGTTGTTGTGAGCAATGGCAACAAAAAACTTCGAACGCATTTCGAATTAAATTGCCAACAAGTGGAAGCGTTTAAGATTCCTGAAGGTAAAGTTATGAGTTCTTCATCCAACCTAATTTACCAACACGCTGCATATTCACTTTTAGAACTTAGACCGGCGCTTGCCGAGTTTTTACATGATGTTATGGAAATTGGACAGAAGTATGGGATTCTATCGGCAGAAGAGCTCCTATCGATCGTTCCTCGATCTCTCGATCCCCGGAGTCGGTGAGTTTACCGATTATTACATTTGATGTTGAAATATAGCTATCTATGGCAAATATAGCTACATATATAAATTTCTACAGATTGACGGCAATTAATAACATCACAATCAAAGCCATCGAGAAGTCGAAAGGAATGCTTGGCTGTGCTTTACGGCGCCATTCTGGAGAGGAGTAACACCCGAAATGCAAATTGTTAACATCGAAACTCACAACTATTTATTGGATTCATTCGATAAACATGTGATGAACGATCAAAAGATGTTCTACATATTCGATTTCATTATTAATATGATTCACTCAGCAATCGCCAAATTGTTAATCCATTCACCAATCAATCATTCTGATTTGAATTGTTGTTTCTTTACCGCCTCAGTAGTAATAATATTTATAGCTGCTGATCTGTAGGAGCCAATAAATAATTAATTGAATGTTTTCATTATTTAACATTGTTTCATTACCGGCTTTCAAAATCTAATTTCAGGGGAGCCAACGGCAATAGGTCCTCGGTTGACAATGCCCCATGGTCCTTGCCAATTTGCATAACATCTTTCAAAAAATCAGCCATTGCAATTGGTTCTAAATGAATAGGAACAATCAATATGGAATGAATCAATTTATTCAATTTGTTTAATTCAAACCTTTGCTGTTTCCGCAATGCGCTTTTACATGTTTAGTTAAATTGTTCTGTTTCTTTGTTTCGTCATTTATTATATTTGAACACACGTTACAAATAAACCATCCAATAGGAGTTAAACTTTTGGCTGATAAAACAACATCGAATACGGAACCAGCTATCCCCTCGTTTACTTTTCTTTCCATTTCACCTTTTTCCAAACCATCAGTGATCAATTTCGACATGTTTTTTGTTTTATTTACTTTATTTCGTTTCTCTCAATAGAATTATTCTTAAATTAAATGGAGTAACGAGATTTGCTCGTCACAAAACAATATTTTTCATTAAACGCGGTCGACGATGACATTTTGTTTGTCTAACATGAGGTTACGTTCCGAAATAAGCATAATTTTAAATTTGAAAGGGGATTCAGTTTATTAGGTTAATTTAAATATGTAGCATTCATACATAATTTTTAACCGGATAAACGAAATTGATGGCAAATTTTGTCGAATATTAAATGATTTCAAAATTTTCGTTGATATGAATTGATGCTTATAGCAGACACATGACGAAAGGATTCGCGAGGAGAAGTTCCGAATCACTCAGAATATTTTCGTGACCTCTTCTGAGCAATCATCTTTATCCGCCTTATTTCGTCCGTTCGAGTATTTTTTTCCATGATGTTTGAGATGTACGGCAATAGCTCCTCTGCCGTAAGGGCTCGATATCGCTTACCAATAACCATCACATCTCGCAACAATTCGGAGAAATTTTTATTTGGAGCTGAAAATACGTTCACTGTGAGAAACAATCGAATTTTGCGTTTTATTAAATAATTGGAGCAAACCTGGCTCGGTTTCTTTGTTTGGAATGAAATCGCAATTTGAGGTGATATGCTTGCGCAACTGATTAGGCCCATTTTTAGATGGAATTTTTAACAAATGGTCGCATTTTTTGCAATGATACCATTCCTTTAAGGCTTTTCCTTCTTTATTACAAATAAAATCAAACATTTCGAAGACTTTTGAACGACGGCCGGATGCAATTTTTAGCATTAGCTCACCACTTTTAATTCTTTCGCGAATATTTTGCGACATTTTGCCGTCTTAACGAACTAATGAATACCTCTGAGCGGAGTGATATGCACAATGCACAAAGCAATAGTTGATTGTTGTTCCGTCAACTGAAGTCAAATTGAACGCACCCTTAGTATGATGGAACGTCAGTGGAGTGCCATAAAAAATTTGTTAAACTCGTAACATTTGATGAAAATCGTTTGCATCACTTATTATCATCGCATAAACAAGATAATGTCGTCCAGAAAATCTCATTTATATTTGAGGAGTGGCCCAAAGAAAGTTAGAAGTAAATCAAAATCAAATGGTAAGCTACAACTAACTTTGTTTTATATCTTATGGTGTTATATGAATCAAAACTAATTTCAACAATACCATTTAGGAAATGATGAAAGTTCATCGATTAGCCCGCAAAAAAATGTGAAAAAAAGAAAAGTAAAGATTTCTAATGACCGTCAATCGAAAAAGGCTAAAATTGTAACAGATCAGATTGCAAATCGTGAAACATTTCCGACTGAAAGTCATGAATTCAACCGTAACCTAGAGGAGCCATCAACTGGCATAACTTCTGATGCGTCTGAATCACCAGAAAAGCCGAATCGCATAAAGAACGATCCTATCCTTTCAACTTCAAATGCATCGGCAGATTCACAATTCGGAAACGATAGCAAACAGAGCACTGTGGGAAACGGCATTCGCAGAGGAGTTATGATAATTGGTGAATTAGTCCTATCGAATATATTTTATGCTACATATGCACAATAATAACTCATTCTTTACAGGTGCTGATGATTCAGATGGCGAGTTGGTATTTTTTGTCAAGGATATGTCTACAGATGATGTTGACAAAGTTAAATACGATGAAGCAAAGAACAAATGGCCAGAGGAGCTTTTGGACTATTTCCGCTCAAATCTGAAATGGCTATAAATAGTTTTTTAATAAATAGAAATTTGCTACATTATTTGTGGAAAAAATTAAATAAATAAATGCCATAAGTGCTTCATATCCCCACTCGCTTATACCATATTTGTTTATACATTTTTTTTCTTTTCCGTACAAAATGCACTGGAAAAATATAGGAATCAGTCCTAATGCATTTGGATTCAGTCAAAATGCATTTGGAAATGCTGTGCGAAAAATTGGGAGTGTAGGTCTGCCTGTCCATGCGATAACATTCGAAAAGAGCATTATATTCGAAAACAAATTGAACTAGGTGATAGCCTGGTCCATACCGAAGAACTAATTAAAAAAATTTGATCATGAAACCCAATAGAAATTTATTTATGACCATTACAGTTTTCGCACCTCAGCCAAAAAAATTGAATTTATGTTTTTATGCACCGCAGGTGCATTACTATATTTGGTTTTTTTCTTCTTTTTCTTCTACCCACTTTTTTCCCCATTTCCAGTACTGCGATCGATCTGGAATTTTGGACTTACCATTTTGGTTAGGGAGATATTGGTTGAACTAAGTGTCAGTTAATAATTATAAGCCACCAGCTGTACTCCAAGGAGCACAAATTCAGGTTTTAGTGGATTTTTCTGGTTTTTATGCACCACAGGTGCATACTATATTCGGCGTAGATTTATTTTTTTTTTCTCCGTCCACCCTTTGGATAAGTTTTTGACCAACTTCTAGTGGTCGGACCGGGTTGAAACTTCGGATCTGTATGTTTCAGATGATTCTCTATCGATTCCCAAAATTTCCAAAAAAATTCAAAATTTCCTAAAATTTTTCAATATTTCAAAATTTCCTATAATTTTTCAAAATTTCCTAAAATTTTTCAAAATTTCCAAAAATTTTGAAATTTTTTTGAAAATTTTTCAAAATTTTCAAAATTTCCTAAAATTTTCAAAAAATTTCAAAATTTCCCATTTTTAGGAATTTTTTCATTTTTCTTTTAATCGTTAGTATTTTAAATCCAATTTGAGTTTGATACAACCTGTGGTGCTTATTACTGAATTCGGTACGACCGAATTCTGTCGATACTTGTTTTTTTAGATTTCATGGAATTCTCGGGGTTAGACACCATCAAATAGTAGCTGTCATTAGCTGTCATTAGCAAATATTAGCGCTCACTAGGTCGAAACTCCAAAAATGTAATTATGACCGTGAATTTATTTCTTCAAATAATTTTTCGTGATATTTCGGTTTTGATCTATATAGATTCCATAGAATTGATTTGTTTCTTCACTATTTTTACAAATAAAATATTAAAATTGGCTTTTTTCACTAAATAAAAAACCGGCGCCATCTTGAATATTAGAAATATAAGCAAATATTTGCGCTCATTAAATTTGGTGGCTAACCCCTCGATGGAATTTCATCAGGATCTTTTGGGATTTTATCAGGACAAATGAAAATTATGAGATTTTTTCAAAACGCTTCCTAATTTTTAGTTTAGTTTTTTCAAAACGCTCCTATGGAAGCCACCAGCTGTGCTCCACGGAGTCGAAATCCTGGTTTTAGTGGATTTTCAGAGATTCTATGGAATTTCATTAGGATTTTTTGAGATTTTATCAGACTAAATGAAACTATGAGGTTTTTCTATGATGTTTCTTAATTGAAAATTCACCATCTGTGCTCCACGGAGCCATAATCAGGTTTTAGTTGATTTTAAGGGATTCTATGAGATTTCAAAAGAATTTTTTGGGCTTTTAGCTAGATAATTGAAAATTATGAGTTCAACAATGATTGTTCCTGATTTGGAATTTTAATGGATCTTTGCAGTTTTGTCAAAATTTCTCAAAACTTTCAAAAAAACTATACTCTTTTTCGGATCGATTTAAAACGACGAGCTATTGATATTACTATTAAGTTTGGTACAAGGGGAATATAAGTAATGCGAGAGTGCGATACAATGCCCAAAAATTCTAGTCAATTCAATCCAATGCATTCTCCACTATTGGAGACTTATATGGATTGACGTTTCGATTTGACTCAAAAAAATTGAAACATTATAAATATTGAAAATTGAAAGTCAATAGTAATAATCAAGCGCTATAAATTTAGCACTGAAATTCAGCAATTCGATTCGAATTTTTTTCTAAAATTATTATCCTTTTTTTACAACGTTTCCAATGTATCAAGTCATATCGAAACGTCAAATATAAGTCTCCTATATTGGAGAATGCATTGGATTGAATTGTTTTGTATTGAATCGAATTTTTTAGCATTGTGACGTATTCTTGCATTACTTATATTCCCCTCGGTTTGGTACCACCTGTGGTGCATATTTTTGAATTCGATACGATCGAACTCTGCCTTGTTTTCAATTCTTTTTCAAATTTTCTTTTAAAATCCACATTTCTGCTCTCATAAAAGTTCAATTACTTTTCTCAAAAAAAAAAATTTCTTTTCCAAAGTTTTTCCTAATTTTTTCTTGTTAAAATGT
>GL502324.1:81262-94688 GCA_000149185.1 Mayetiola destructor
GGACATGGCTCCTCTACAAGAGCTTGGCATCGAAATACCATCTGCGGCAGAGCTAAATCTCGTCAAGGATTATTTAATTCGTACAAAAACCGACGAAAATGCAATTCAAACAATTTTAAAACGATTACAGCCAGTAAAAGATGCATTTCCCAAAACTTTAAAGTTTTTCAAAGCAATTGAGACCTTCGGAACATCAACAACGATAAACGAAGCATCATTTTCGACTTTAAGTCGCATCGACACGAAATTTCGTTTTTGTTCCGGAAACGAACGTCTCCGCAATTTAACTTTTCTTGCGTTTGAAAAAAAAATGCTCGAAAAAGTTGACAATGAAGATATAATCCGCGAGTTTGTCAAACAACCACCAAGCGAAAGGCGCATTCAACTTTTTTGAAACAAAATATACAAAATAAATATACCTCATACCTAAGGTGCGGAACTGTCCTTTTTTTCGCGGGATACTCCTTTTTTTTGGCAAACTTTTTACTATCCCGTGAACAAAGAAAAAATCCCGCAATATCCTTTTTTTCTCCTTTTTTTTGTCAAATCATAATCGAAAATGTCGATTGTATAAACTTTGAAATGAAAATAAATGCGAAAAGCATTAAATAATTATTCATACTTAGAGGAAGTATTTTTTAAGTTTAAGTATCATAGTGTTGCCATACTCAACACGATGTTCACTAAAGGCGAAAATCTGTGAATGTCTTTGTTCTTTGTTCTGTATTTTGCCGCCCAAAATGCGACGACATTATCAATTGTCAGTGATCCGATTGAGTTTGAGAGCGAGATTAAAATTAAAAAAAAGGAAACAGTTCTGTTCAATAAATATAAAATACAATACAAGTGAAAAAATCAATAATGGGAAAGGTTTCAAAAGGAAAATGTGTGTTTAACACAAATTTAAAAGAGAAATATCCGTTTATTATACAAGCAACAGACAAAGATCAAAGCGATGTAATATGTACGAAATGTCATAGTCACTTTTCTTTGGCCGCTGGAGGTAATTCAGACATCGTGAGACATCTAAAAACATCAAAACATGTAAAAGCAGTTAATGCAGGTAATTTTTTTGTGTAATTTGTATTTCTGTAGTTTAGTCACTGCTATTTCTGTTATATATATCTAATTTTTTTTCTTTTTTTTCAAATTTAGCTGCATCAAGCCAGTCAATTAGCTCCCATTTTGCCTCAACATCAGCTGAAAATCTGAAAACAGCTGCTCAAGAAGGTGTGTGGGTATACCACACTATTAAATCGAATCAATCATTTCGTTCATCAGATTGCGCCTCCAAAATTTTTAATAAATGTTTTGGCCTGAATGAATTTAAATGTTCATCAAAAAAAATGAAAGCTATCATTACTGGTGTATTTGCTCCTTATGTTCAAATGGAATTAAAAAAAGAATTGAAAACAGTTAATTACGTGACACTCTATACTGATGCTTCAAACCATGGAGCAACTAAGATTTTTCCAGTATTAGTAGGTAAGCACTGCGGATCCTAGCGCACAGCATCAACGGCAGCAACTGATTTTTGCTTTCGTTGTTCTGTTTTCTTTCTTTCTTTCCTTCTTTCCTTCTTTCTTTCTTTCTTTTTTCCATTCTCATTTTGTGTACTGAACACACGGCAGCAACTGATTTTTTTGCTTTCGTTTTTTTTTGTTTTCTTGCTTTCTTTTATTCTCTTTTGTGTACTGAATGCAAAGCAGGACAACGAAAACATACGATTCGCAGAAATAAAAAGGCATGCAATTATTTTATTATTATTATTGTCGTTGAATTCTTTTCTTTCTCATACTCGCTTTGGAGTGATTGTGAATCATCGATTGAATGAATCACTCATTAACATACAACTCGTTTGCAGATTATTTTTTATTTTTTTTTCGATATTTTCTTCTGTCTAACTTCCATATATTCACTTAGCAATAGCGTTGTATAATATTAATCATTACTTACAAATCGAAGTATGATAGCCAGAAATCAGAGAACGCAGAGAAAGAAGAAAAACAAAAATATACAAACATAAAATAAAACAAAATTCAGTTTATATCCGTGTTGATGACGATACGAGTGGCAATGAACTTCGTTTTGTTTTCGAAGTCTGTTTGTTCATATATTTTGAGCACTTTTTTTTACTTTGATGAAATGAAATTGAACTGAACCATATTCATTATTTATGTACGGTTAAATATTATGAAATGAAATGAACCGTAATTCTAGTATTGCATTCGTTATGTATATTAGCAATCAGCATGCAGAACTTAATCTCAATATCATATTAATGATAACAAAGAGCAACATTTCTTTTTTTACAATTAAGTTGCAACATTTCTCATATGTTGAAAGTACAATTATTCTATATATATTTCGTAAAGTGCAACCATTGCTAGGTCAGTTTCCAAAGATATCTCACAATGAACGCATTTAAAAAGGTCGAGTGGTTAACCAATATAATTAAAGGTTCCAGTTCCGGTTCAAAATCAAGTTGCGTTTGTAAATGGAACGAATGTGTCTACAACAAATAGTTTATCCCATCACAAGCGTCAATATTTTGGAACAAATATAATTATTTTATTGCTGCTAATAAAAGCCCTGAAATTTTCAAACGTAGAGTGTTCTATGTTAAAAGTGACCATGACAAATGTTTGCTAACGCTGAGTTTGGGAATGGATCCATTTAACAACTTCGAATTCGTTTGCGCATTGAACTGCAATGCAACTCATAAAACATTGTTGATGAATCCTGAGCAGATCCAGTGTTTCTTCAAATATTTTAAAATATTAATTAAAACAAATATTAATAACCCATTTGTTACTGGAAAATTTGCATCCGCAGACCAAAAACTGAGTTTAAGGCAAAGTGTGAATTGTTCAATGGAAATCGTACTACGTATGAAATAAAAACAGAATTTGGTTCGATCGAAATCGATACAGTATCGTTGACTTATATCATCAAAATGGAACCAGTTATTAACGGCGTGATTAACCACATCATAGATTCAATCAAATCGTATAAAATTTCATTTCAACGATTCATTGGTTTGTTCATTACATGGAGCAATTTCGAAAATCTTTATTCTGAATTGAATCATCAAAATTTTCTCACATATTTGGCGAACAGAGCATGTGATTGTGGTGTAAGCAATGACTTTGCTTTGGAATTATCACTCAATTTTTCGGGTCGTATGATCAGGTATCTCACGTGGTATATGACAGCTTTACTGATGAACGAAAATGTACGCAAATACACTTTCACAAAGTGTGCTAAAAAGTATAATGTTGACATACTTGCAAAGACAGGCTTAATACTCTTCGAAGTTACACCAAACATTGAATATTTGAAATGCGTGCTTTGCAATAAACAGATGAGAGAGGATGAGACCATAAACGATCCAGTTGCAACACATTTCAAGAGAAGTCATGGGAAATGTCCGTTACTTACCAAAACTGAAACAACAGAAAATATACCAACCGATGGTTGCAACGCTGATTTGAAGAAATGGATTTTAAAGCAATGTGCTGAAAAATTTGTTTGATTGTAATTTGAATAAAAATGAAACAAAATTTCGTTTCTATTTTCTTTTTGTTTTTTTGTTTTTGCTTTCTTTTTTTATTGATGAAAATACAATTGAATATGTTTATTGATACATTTCAAGAGAAGTCATGGGAAATGTCCGTTACTTACCAAAACTGAAACAACAGAAAATATACCAACCGATGGTTGCAACGCTGATTTGAAGAAATGGATTTTAAAGCAATGTGCTGAAAAATTTGTTTGATTGTAATTTGAATAAAAATGAAACAAAATTTCGTTTCTATTTTCTTTTTGTTTTTTTGTTTTTGCTTTCTTTTTTTATTGATGAAAATACAATTGAATATGTTTATTGATATCTTAAATCTATGACAAATCAAAAAAAATCTCATTTTCTTTATTAATCCACTCTTGCAGCAACAAGGCATTCTGTAATGCACAATGATGTGATGAATTATTTATCTTATGATTTTGACAACGTTCGAAAAGGTGAGCACTTGCGTAGAAATCTGGTGTGTTTTGATAATTTTCAATGTTTCGCACTACTACGTCCTTTGAGAAAATATTTTCAATCCACTGAATTTTCTCATCTCCTTTAACCAACACAATATCTTCTTCACTTATGATTGTGTTTGCTTCTTTTTTCAATTTAGACATTGGTGTATTCCCCCTGTTCCAATCGATTCCATGATGGTTTTCTATTAACCATTTAACTTGTTTTTTATAACTAAATGATAAATGATTGAAAGGATGCGGTCTACGAATTATCTCATGAATTTTAAAACTTTCATTCAAAAAACAAATTTCTTTAATCACAAATTTATCTTTACTACTTTTGTAGCCTTGAACGTCAGCAAATATGATTTTTGTTTCATTCATCTTTTTAACTTCTTCACTTTAATGATGAATTAATCTTCAAGAGCAACTGAAAAACGTATTTCTTCTTCTTCTTTTTCTAGACCATTCTATTAACAATATTCGTATATGGATTGTATGTTACCACATTATCATGAACGATCATGCAATATCCTGTTGTGTTCGCTTCAATATTTGCTCTTGTCTGCATTTCTATGCGTATATCAATAACTGATTTTTTCAATGACTCATTTTGTCTGGAACAATCAATAACTATGAATGGTGAAATGTCTTTAAATTGTTTGTAGTTCAAAAGGGGACAAGAACTCGATCTATCATGAAAAAAACTTCTTTGAAATCTTGCAAACATATCATATAGAATAGCATATTGATCTTTTTCAAAATCGACGTTCAAATTGTCGTATGGATAGCAAACAGAGTTTAAAAAAACTTTCAAATCATGTAAATTACAATTATCAAAACGGCTCTTATCTGCTTTAATTTTATTATTTCGATTTGTTTGAAATCCAATGATTAAATACCTAGGAGTATTGATTTGTGAACTCGTTTTCACAGACCAAACATGTTTATCTGTTTGCGGTACATTTGGGTGTTCATATAGCTCAAAAGAACGATAGTTGAGCGGTATGGGTTGTTTCCTTTCAATATATTTAAGAAGTTTCAATTGATGAAAATACAATTGAATATGTTTATTGATATCTTAAATCTATGACAAATCAAAAAAAATCTCATTTTCTTTATTAATCCACTCTTGCAGCAACAAGGCATTCTGTAATGCACAATGATGTGATGAATTATTTATCTTATGATTTTGACAACGTTCGAAAAGGTGAGCACTTGCGTAGAAATCTGGTGTGTTTTGATAATTTTCAATGTTTCGCACTACTACGTCCTTTGAGAAAATATTTTCAATCCACTGAATTTTCTCATCTCCTTTAACCAACACAATATCTTCTTCACTTATGATTGTGTTTGCTTCTTTTTTCAATTTAGACATTGGTGTATTCCCCCTGTTCCAATCGATTCCATGATGGTTTTCTATTAACCATTTAACTTGTTTTTTATAACTAAATGATAAATGATTGAAAGGATGCGGTCTACGAATTATCTCATGAATTTTAAAACTTTCATTCAAAAAACAAATTTCTTTAATCACAAATTTATCTTTACTACTTTTGTAGCCTTGAACGTCAGCAAATATGATTTTTGTTTCATTCATCTTTTTAACTTCTTCACTTTAATGATCTGACTTTAATGATGAATTAATCTTCAAGAGCAACTGAAAAACGTATTTCTTCTTCTTCTTTTTCTAGACCATTCTATTAACAATATTCGTATATGGATTGTATGTTACCACATTATCATGAACGATCATGCAATATCCTGTTGTGTTCGCTTCAATATTTGCTCTTGTCTGCATTTCTATGCGTATATCAATAACTGATTTTTTCAATGACTCATTTTGTCTGGAACAATCAATAACTATGAATGGTGAGATGTCTTTAAATTGTTTGTAGTTCAAAAGGGGACAAGAACTCGATCTATCATGAAAAAAACTTCTTTGAAATCTTGCAAACATATCATATAGAATAGCATATTGATCTTTTTCAAAATCGACGTTCAAATTGTCGTATGGATAGCAAACAGAGTTTAAAAAAACTTTCAAATCATGTAAATTACAATTATCAAAACGGCTCTTATCTGCTTTAATTTTATTATTTCGATTTGTTTGAAATCCAATGATTAAATACCTAGGAGTATTGATTTGTGAACTCGTTTTCACAGACCAAACATGTTTATCTGTTTGCGGTACATTTGGGTGTTCATATAGCTCAAAAGAACGATAGTTGAGCGGTATGGGTTGTTTCCTTTCAATATATTTAAGAAGTTTCAATTTTTCTGTATCGGACACACAGACATGCGGAATACGCCACTGAATTTTGTTGATAATTATTTTCGCTATATCATTATCTCCAACAAAAGCATTTGTATCGGTTCGGCTACGGAGAATAATTAATTCATGTTTAGCATTAAGGATGATGTTTCGATAGTCATCAAAAAAACCAAAGATATTTTTCAATGGAATACAGTAATTAACTAAGCAATTTTCAGCAACTTTTCCTCCACGTAGGTCCCATCCAGCTATTTCCATGTGTTGCATGTCATCTGGAATGAATGAAATATATCCCTTCATTGACGTTGTAACACCAAAATCGGTGCACCGATCAATCTCATAACCATTCAATTCATATCGAATTTCATCAAATAAAAATGCTGCAGCGTTATTTGCAAGTTTTGGGCAAACTTTATGTTCAGCAGTTGCTGTTTCAGGTAACTGTTGAATATGCAAATTGCCTTCAATATATAAATAACTATCATGTGGAAGCACATATAGGTCTTGTTGTTGTATAACAATACGTATTTCTTCACTATTGTTGTGTGTATTGGTGTATGGATTGTACGAATGATGTTGAATATTAGTGATTGAGTCATCAAATTCGAAGGAGTTTTTAATGTTAAGAATATGACTCATCATTCACTTTTTTTCACTTTCAAACCTAGATCTTGCAAATATTTTTTATTTTCTTTCGTTAATTCCTTCTTCTTTCCTTTAGATTTTGCAATATTTCTTTTCTTCTTCTTTCCTTTAATTTCCACAATATTTCTTTTATTGAATAATGGTTTGATGGATTTATTGCTTGATATACAATTATATATGTACATTACTCGTTTTATGATCTCACTTTTCTCACATGTAAGCGAACTACAATATTTTCACCTCTGAAATTTATTATTCTGTTTTTCTGATCAACAATTGAGACTGAAACATTACGTATTGACTTGACGGTGACTGGGAGATAAATAACGTTATTGGGAGTCTCAGTGATCTTATAACCGCTCTGTACACTGGGAAAAAATTCATGTATTGTGTGTCCGGAATCACTATTGAAGTATGAACCAGTTATAATGCTACATTCAACTCTTATTGCATTGACACGAAGAATATCAATCGGACAGTCCGATACATGCACAGTGTCTGGCTTCAATCTCTTAGCACTAAAACCCAATAAAGGACCGATGCTATTACTGTGTTGGAAATCAACGACTACATTGCTGTATAATTCACATTTCAACGTATTTTTGTTTACAATTAAGCTGAATGTAAAATTTTTGTAGATTTTACTTCGAATGAAATTCGCTATATCACTTATTTCCCATGATCCAGTTGGTATGATTATTTCTTTCGGAAATGATTTCACAAAACTGTCCTTAGCTGAGTTACTGCCACCATTGTCTTCTTTTTCTGATTGTTCTTCATATACACCTCCAATCACTATTTTATTGTTTTCTTCATCAACATTTGGTATACAGTTAAACGTTTGGAAATCAACTAAACCACATTCATATTGATAACGTTCATCTAATTCAATTGGTGGAAAATATTCAGCTTCTAGAAGAGAACCATTTCCGCTCAAAGCTAATGTAATCGATGTCATGTTCACGTACACACGCTATATCACTTATTTCCCATGATCCAGTTGGTATGATTATTTCTTTCGGAAATGATTTCACAAAACTGTCCTTAGCTGAGTTACTGCCACCATTGTCTTCTTTTTCTGATTGTTCTTCATATACACCTCCAATCACTATTTTATTGTTTTCTTCATCAACATTTGGTATACAGTTAAACGTTTGGAAATCAACTAAACCACATTCATATTGATAACGTTCATCTAATTCAATTGGTGGAAAATATTCAGCTTCTAGAAGAGAACCATTTCCGCTCAAAGCTAATGTAATCGATGTCATGTTCACGTACACACTAACTCAATTCTCATTCGTTCGTCTAAGTCATTCCTTTCACTCGGTATTCTTATTGATTCTTCTACTGTTACTTATGTGGTTTTAAATGTGTAGTCGTGTAGGAATTTCAAACACAGATGTCCACAGTTGAAAGTATTGAAACGTTGATAACGTTTATGGTTATATAATATTTCACAATCGCTACCTAAATATTCGACGAACTCTTTCGGCGGTCTTAAATTTCCGAAGCTATCAAAATAATGGCATACTTTTCCTCTCTTAAAATAGGAACACCAATGTGTACCCGGACCAGAATCAGTATCCAAATTTATAACTCCAGTTTCATTTCGCATTGATCTCTTCGGTAAAACATTCCTCATGAATACACCACGGAAATCAGAGAGATGTTTTCCTGCGAAATTTAGAATATCCAGTTCGTTTAATGGTCGATTTTCAGGTAGCTCACTTATTAGTTTTTTGTATTTGGTTTTTCTCCGCCCAAGTAAATTCCAAGCCCTTTACGATATGGTCGAAGATAAACGCCTTCACCAGATGTATCTTTTCCCAATGCGATTGTTTCCATCATTTGATTATGTCGCGTTGACTCATCTAATTTACGTTTTGCATTTTTTGTTGTATTAACTGCATTCACAACCGTGGCCGTACCACCCATAAGTGCTCCAAGTGCAGACAAACCAGCAAAAATAGGAATCAGCGGAATAACGCCTCCAGTCTTAGGAACTGGTATTATACGTGGTGCCTTATCAACCAGATCTCGTTTCCGTATTTTTCTTGGCGGACAACTGCGTTTGCAGCAGATAAAGCCAATTTGGAAGCTTCTTTAACTGATGATGCGTTCTTATTTGATAGTGTCTTTTTAGCAACACTTATAGCTGATTGAAGAATCTTTTTTGAGCATTTCTTCTTTGCAACATTTTTTTTACTTTTCTTAACAATTTTCTTTTTCTCTGTTTGTTTCACACCCATCCCCATTTTTGTTTTTGCTTTCATTATACCAGCAACAGATAATGCACTTATTCTTTCACCGAAGGATGCGTCAGACGATTTAAATCTATCCCAAGCAGCACTTGCTAAAATATTATCAGCTTTTTTCCGTTCTATTCCTGTAGGATATTTATCATAAGCAATGTCGTGTTGTTTGCAAGCTTTATCTAAACCATTTATTCCTGGATCACCATTAGCAATTCTTTTTTTTAAATCGGTTCCGGGTCCACAATATTGATACTGAAGAAGTTAAAATTAAGACTAAAAAAAATTCCTTGATATGTTGAAAAAACAGAATCCCTCACCTTTGGAATATGAACTTCAAATGGTAGTTTGTTTATCACTTTATCTAATAATCCTTTGCCTTCGATTTTTTTTCTCTCTTTACACTTTGTCTGTTTCATTATTGAATCAAATTTTAAAACGATAGCTCACATATGTGTGTTCACTCTGAGGTTTGGTACTTGAATGAGTAAGAGATGATGAAATAAAGATCATATTATTCAGTCGATAGCAAGATGCAGTTCGTTAAACAGCGCGTTTCATTACCGTTAAATAATATTGAAGAAAAAGTGTGTTCAAACAAGAAACCAAATTATAGGCATAGTGTGTTGTTACCTAATACCATTAGGTGCATCATTTGTGGGCCATCAAATTGTGGAAAGACAAATGTGATCATTAGTTTGATTGAGAACCCAAATGGATTACGCTTTGAAAACGTTTACATTTATTCAAAGTCTCTGTATCAACCAAAATATGTCTATTTGAAGCAACTATTGGATAAAATTCCAGAAATCGGATGTTATCTTTTTTCGAGCAATGAGTCAGTCATTTCTCTCGATGAAGTCAAACCAAATTCAATATTCATCTTCGATGACGTAATATGTGGAAAACAAAACAATTTCAGATCATACTTTTGTATGGGTAGACATAAAGAGATTGACTGTTTTTATCTCAGTCAAAGTTACTCACACATTCAAAAACATTTAATACGCGATAATGCAAACGTCTTAGTGCTTTTCAAACAAGATGATATGAATTTAAAACATATTTTCAACGATTTCGGACTATCGAGCGACATGACATTTCACATGTTCAAGTCTTTGTGTGAAAATTGTTGGAAAGAACAGTATGGTTTCGTTGTAATAGACAATGAAAGGGACAAAAATAATGGGAAGTATAGAAAAGGTTTTGACAGCTTTGTTTCTTTCAAGAAGTGAGATGTAACAGTTGTATTCAGTGATTGCATACGACAAACATGATGAAGGAGAAGAAGATAGATCAAAAGAGTGTGAAGAGCGTAAAAAAGGCGTTAATTCGGTCATCAAATGCAATAAAAAGGAAATATCGTGAACTTCATCGTGATCGTTTGGATTTGGGTGAAAAAATGAAAGAAAAATATGAACCAATCATAAAACCATTAAACGAGTTGATATCGAACAAAGAAAAGATAACACAAAACAAAAATAGTGAGTCATCGAATATTACACAACAAGATGTAAGCCAAGAAGACATCATTCCTGAAAATGGAAATAATACCAATTCAATTCATGAAGAAAATTCGAATCAAACATCAGACAGTCGATCAACGAATGATCTAGAAGAGTATTTGGAACGAGTGAATGAAGCATCGCCGCTTCATGATACTACATATGGAATTCGGAGATACCGTAAATCGTACATGATTGGTAAAAATGTAGTTCGGTTCGATTCGGGGAATTTGCAAGTTAAAAAACAAAAATTTGTTTTAACTGATGGATTGAAAAATTTATTGTTCCTGAAAGAACCAAGTGACTACAGTGAAAACGATTTACATGTTTATAAAGACATTTTAAATTTAACCAAATTTAATGGAAAAATTTCAGTGAGACAAGCTAAACAAAAGAGCAAAGATCCAAAATTTGTGAAGATAATTCAACCACTTATAGTAGGCGGTGGAATTCAGCTTGATTACATGAGAGAAAATAGGAAGAAAAAGATTGAATACACCTATTGGGATGATCCGAACGAATTAGTTGAACGGCTGATGCTTCTCATTGCTTCACAGCAAGCTGGTCACACTGCTCATGATAATGAAATTATCTCAATAATTGAGGAATTGAGAGAAGCAGACATAATTGAATAATTGAAATGGACAAATTGAGAGTAGTGGAGGAGCTTCATCGAAATGTGCGCAAAAATTTTGTTCGTCGATCATACATCATGAAAGCTATTGATGATACATTTCAAGCTGATTTAATTGAGATGAAAAAATATTCAAGACAAAATAAAGGGAACAAATACATATTAGTAGTCATTGATACATTTTCCAAATATGCGTGGACCGTTCCACTCATTGACAAATCTGGATTAACTGTAACGAATGCAATGAAATCAATCTTCGATAGGTGTGGTCGTATTTGTCTCAATCTTCAGACAGATAAAGGAAAAGAATTTTTCAACGTACATTTCAAAAAG
Organism: Mayetiola destructor; assembly: GCA_000149185.1. Taxonomy (NCBI): domain Eukaryota; kingdom Metazoa; phylum Arthropoda; class Insecta; order Diptera; family Cecidomyiidae; genus Mayetiola; species Mayetiola destructor. The sequence continues at coordinate 92,936 of GL502324.1, forward strand.
CTAATGAATTTGAAGAATATTAATCATTATTCAACGTTCACTAATAAAAAAGCATCAATCGTTGAAAGATTGAACAGAACATTATTAAGTAAAGTGTGGAAAAGGTTTACATTGCACGGAAACCAAAAATGGTTGAATGAGATTCGGAGTGTTACCAGTGAATATAATAAAACCAAACATTCAACGATAAAGATGAAACCAGTTAATGTAACTAAATCAATTGAGCATGAGCTGTTAACTACAGTTTATAAGAAGAACCACACGATTAACGTTCATGCGAAAGAGAAATTCAAAATCGGCGACGTAGTACGAATGAGCAGAAGAAAAACAATATTTGAGAAAGGATACAAACCCAACTGGTCGACTGAATTGTTTACAATAATAAAAGTACACCCGACACAACCGATCACATATTCGTTGAAAGACGCGAATGAACAAACAATAAAAGGCAAATTATACGATTGCGAATTAATGAAAACGGAAGAACCAAATATATTCTTAGTTGAAAGAATAATAAAAAAGAAAAATGGAAAGTGTCTAGTAAAGTGGTTTGGGTTCGACGACACCTACAATTCATGGATAGAGGAAAGCAATTTGAATTGATTCGTATGAAAACCAGAACTGTTTCGATTAGTTGCAATCTAGTAGTTGAACGAACCACACTTAACGATAAGAAGGGAAAAAAGTTGTGAGAAATGTCTGTTACATATACAAAAACTTTAGAAACAGCAGAATATTATGAAATCATTACAATCGAAACAAAAATGGAGTTTGTTTATGAAGTCAAACAAGAATTGAGGTTTATTGATGGAAAATCAGTCATTATCAACTTACATGAATCCAAAGAGGTTACAAACTCTAACACAATATTGTTATCATCAACAAAAAAAAAGAAAAAAAAGGAAACAACACTCAATATTCATTCAGAAATTTGAAGAGTGAAAGGATAAATTTGTGATTTGAAAAAGAAGATAAATTGAAAAAATAAAGTTTTCTTTTGTTTTATAATTTTTTTTTCATCATTTTAAATTGTGTCTACATTTTATTCATCCATATCATTTTGACTTAAATCTATCTTATAATGTCCCCATGCTAAAGTACTCACTTTATCATCTAAGATGAGTCTCTTGTCATCAAATGGATCCAACATTCTTTTATTTTGTTCAATTGAGTAGACTTTGTGTAAGTGTGATTTTATGAGAGCCTGTTTTTCGTCATGTCCACACGAATTTTCTAAACAATTGAGGAAGTCATCAAATGTTATTTTCTTACTCAGTACATGCTTTTTAACACCTTTTGCACGTTTCACTATCTTTTCTGTTTCATTTTCATCGTTTCTATTATTCTCATCAATCTCAACATCTTCATCGTTTTCATCTTTTTCAACCTTCAAACTATACATTTTGGCACGCAAACCAACAAACTCAGTCATGATCTTACCTTTATTTTCATCTTTCATTAGACCTGGTATCTTTTTATTATTTAAATCAATGTTATATGGATTTCCCAAAGTATAGTCACTGGTATCGAATCTGTCTTTATGTTGCTTTATCATCGAATATAAATCAGAATTCTTAATATGGTAAATCATACTGTCAGTATCTGTGTACAACAACTTACAATCTCGATAATCGAAGTGTTTCAACATAAAATCGTAGTGAAATTCATACATCAAATACTTTGAAATCTCTAATATGGCTACACCAACCGCTATCGGTTTATTCAATTTAACATTACTTTTTTGTAATTCGAT
>GL502325.1:0-10386 GCA_000149185.1 Mayetiola destructor
TATCTGAATCACTGCCCTCATTTAATCCACCATCGTTTGAATCACTATCATCAGAGTCAGTGCCGTCGTTGTGATGAATTACAAGGAACCTCGGCTGAGGGCAGCATCGAAGAAGACTATATTTGAGGTTTCCTTCGATATCCAAGGATAAGGAATTATTATTTATAATATAATTTATAGTAAATATTAAATATAATAATAAAGGGAAAAATAAAGTAAAGAAAATTATTTTCTACGAACTCACGAAATAAGTTTTCACATTTGGGTTACTCTGGCAATAATAATAATAATAATTAATTAACGATTAATTATTCGAATTCAAAGTTTGGTTTTCTTCCATCGCTTAAAAATCAACTTTTTTCACTCAAATCAATTTAAATTGCAATAAATTTTTCGAAAATCTTTTTCATTTATCAAAAATAGCAATAAATGAATGAAAAGAACTTTCGGAAAATGTATTTCCATTTAATCGACTTGCTAATTTTTTATGAATGAAACATTTTGATCAATTCTTGCTGATTAAGGCATAAATGGTTTCCATGTCTCTTGATTCAAGTCCAATTTCATTTTCGAAACACATATATAATTCTTTTGATTTGAATTTACGGTTTCAGTTGGAACACAAATACCAAATATCATTCAGCTGAGTCAATCGAGTTACCATTTACACACAAAAATAAAATGCAAAAAATGCAAAGCTTCCAACTTTGAAACCATTAAACTCATTTAAAATGTCGGAACAAAACCAAAGCTTTAAAATGGCTGTTTTGCATAGAAAATGAGCATTAAGCAGCTATAGTTGGCTTTGTCTTTGAACTTTTTTGGTAATTATTAAAGTCAAAAGACGAGTATTAGTGTTCTCTTTGCTTCCGTTGAATTTGTAATCGGATAAGTATTGTAAGTCGAAAGTCCTGAACGTTTTATGTGTCAAAAATGGGTCAAATTTTCATCGACATTTTTGACGATTTAAAATCAGTGAGTAAACCGATATTCGATTTCTTGACACCAAATGAAAAGTAATTGAGTACCCTTTCTACTCATACCCCTAAAGTTTGAATCTCCATGAAAATGAAAGAGAAATTTAAAAAAAAGTATTTTTCTCGAGAGTGTTTCAACTTATGGTCTGTGAGGGCATTCTACAATTTCACTGTGAAATAATTCCATACACAATACGCCGTATATGGTCAAAGTACACTTTGCGTTAATGAAGCTGTTTGAAGAAATCGTAATGAAAAATCTTAATTGCGCGTACATTTGCAACCAAGAAATTTTTATCAGTAAGTTATGAATCACAATGAAAGTGTCAGGGACAGAGAAAAAGAGAACGTTTCAATAAAAAAAAAAAAAACAAAGATTGTTTTGGTTTTTATCGTGACAATATTTAGTTTATACACTACTCTGCAAAAGTTTGGAAACACCTAAAAAAATACTTTTTTTAAATTTCTCTTTCATTTTAATGCAGATTCGAACTTTCTTGGTATGGATAGAATAGCTACTCATTTACCGAATAATACCGAATAGAATAATACCGAATAGAATAATACCGAATAGTAAAATACCGCGGTATTTACCATCAGTATATCTGTGGTATTTACTATCGGTATATGTAATCAATGAAATAAAATATTAAATATTTATTCAATATTGAATATATTGATATTAAGATACGAAAAAAAGGGACGGACATTTTCGTTCTCTATTTTTTCGAAATACCAGAGGTATACACTGCCCTGTAAAAGTTTGGAAGCACCTAAGATAAATACGGTTTTTATTTTTCTTTAATTTTCATGCAGATTCGAACTTTCTTGGTATGGACAGAATGGCTACTCATTTAACTTTCATTTGGTGTCAAGAAATCGAAAATCGGATTACTTACTGATTTAAAATCGTGAAAAATGTCCGTGAAAATTTTTGCAAATTTGATCCATTTTTGACACATAAAACGTTCAGAACTTTCGACTGACAACACTTCCGATTACAAATTCCGATTACAAATTCAACGGAAAGAAAAAGGACACCAATACCCATCCTTTGACTATCATAGTTATCGAACAAGCAGAATTCGATAGTACCGAATTCAAAATATGCACCACAGGTTGTTTCAAACTCGGAAGTGTTACCAAATTCTTATTGTGGTCCATTCGACTCGAATAAAAATACGAAAAATTAAGTTTGAATAAAATGTTGCCCGGAAAATTTGTTGGCCGGAAAATTTTTAGTCTAGAAAATTTTTCGGGAAAATTTTTAGTCTAGAAAATTTTTCGGGAAAATTTTTTGCCCAGAAAATTTTTCCTCCAGAAATAATAACGATAATTATAATGATAACAATTTTTCATAATTGAGAGAAAAAAAGAAAGAAGAAAAAAAACTATACCAAATATAGTAATGCCCCTGTGGTGCATAAAAAGTTCATAGACAATAAAATAAATTTAAGACAAAGCCAACCATAGCTCTGATCTACTTAATTTGTATGGAAAATACGCAATAAACTATAGCTGTTTCACCGAAATCATCTTTATTTTTCGACTAAATAAAATAATTTCACAATATGTTGTAATATTTCACCGTTCAATTTTATTAAGTTTTACTTATAACGAACACACACAAGTGCATGACAAACACCTCTGTTCGATACCGAACACGAATGTTTTTATTTGAATAAAGGCGTTAAAAGTGAAAATTACTACAAAACAAATGGGTCAAATTTGCAAAAATTTCGACATTTCCCACGATTTAAAATCAGTGAGTAAACCGATTTTCGAATTCTTGACACCAAATGAAAGGTAAATAAATAGCCATTCTATCCGTACCAAGAAATTTAATAACGTAAACAAAATAACATGCTCTTTCGATTTACGCTACGCATGCTCTTCTGCCTACCAACATATTCGTGCGATAGATGTTGCGAATCGGAACGATGGATAGAAAAATGGTTGATACGACCGATACGGCGCGTTTTACCATTCTTCTACCAGTTTTTACCGAACGCTAACAAAGCTTGTCCACCTGGGTAGAGAATATTTTTGATGAGAAATATTTCAGGAAAAAAATTTTCGGAAGAAAAAAATTTTAGAAAAAAAAAATCCGAATAAAAAATAAAAAATAAAAAATTTCAAGAAAAAAAATTTCAAACAAAAATCCAAAAAAAATTTTCCAAAAACATTTTTCAAGAAAAATTTTCCAAAAAAATTTTCCAAGAAAAATTTTCCAAAAAAATTTTTCCAAAAAAATTTTCCAAGAAAAATTTTCCAAAAAGATTTTCCAAAAACTTTTCCAAGAAAAATTTTCGAGAAAATTTTTCGGGAAAAATTTTTTTGGAAAATTTTTTGTCCGGAAAATTTTTCCAATCGTTGCATTTCCCAAGTTATAACTAAATCCAAAATTTCAGAGCAATCGGACAACAAATGACAAAGTTATCATAATCTTTCAAAAGTGAGAGAAGAACAAAAAAAAAAACGAAATGTAGTAATGCACCTTGTGGTGCATAAAAAACGTATTCTTCTTTTGCAGGGTAGTGTAAAATGCTTGCAGAATTTTATTGATATGGAATATTGAAAAGCAGGAAAAATATCGATGTTTGTTCGGCAACGGCTTGTTTTCTTCAAGAAAGCGAACAATATTCGTGTTTCTTCTGGTTTGCGTCAATCAATATTTTCATTTCATAAATACATTAGGTAATATTTATTTTAGTTAAGGAATCCATTTTCGTTTATCTCGGCTCTGGAGCTCACATGGTTAAAGCCAAAGAGCAGCTCATTTGATCACATGCATTGAAACAGCCTCACGCACACATATCAATATTTCATATCCAAGCAGCCGAATGCACATATGCATATACATGTATATACGTAAGTAGTAAGTCTGGGAGAAGTGTGATTTCAAAGAGTTTTCAAAATTAGTGAAAATTCTAAACTTTCGTCTTTTTTTTTGGAAAAATGTGTACTGATTTCAGAAACTAGAAAGTTGTAAACTCTGTACATTATATGTTATTTCTCCAGACTTTATTACCTGCCACCTGTAAACTCCTTCCCTACACCTTTTCTCTGCCCACGGCTGATATACGTTTAATATTCTAAAAAAGGGCCTTCCTTGGACCACATCAATGTATTTTCTCGAAAGAGCAGCTGTTTGGCTTGAGCCAAGCTAAGTCTAGAGCTGCGATGAACGAAAAGAGATTTCTTGACTTTGGTTCTTTTTTCTCGAGATTGTATCCGACCCGTTCTGATTACCGATTGATTGTTGAGTAGAATAAATATGAATGAATTTTTATTTGGTCTGTACATTTTTTTGTTTATGATTTTTCTTAATTAATTAATATTTTCGAAAAATAAAAAACTCAAACATATAAAATCTATGTTGTGGTGAGTCACTCAACTGCCTCATGATTGTTTTGTGTTTTCACTCGAATTTATTTATACGATGGTTAGATGATCGATTAATTCTTGTAATTATATTCTGATCTTTCTTGTTTCGTTGGAGCGCTAATCATAAAAATGTCTGTTTATTAATTTTTTCATATTTATTAATCACTGCGCCTAGTGCCTAACAATTTGATGGACTACAATTTGATGGTAGATAGTTTTCATTTTTAATTTAAGTTCCCTCTGCACTAACGTCTGAGCAGCATCAAATTAGCTCCCGTTTTCAAATCGATTCGTCCATTTACTGCGGATGCTGGTTTTGATGATCGTAGTGGTGTTAAACTATAAGTGTGGTAGGTGCTTACAGCGTGTTTAACCTCGGGGAAGGATCGGGTTTTTGGGTTGTAGATGCCGGGATCTGGGGTGCCCCTTTTTCAGACGTCTGAATTTTCATTCTTTTTGTGTGTTCTTTTTTTTATTCCTTGTTGTTGATGATTATACATTACAATAGTTTTTAATAATAATAAATCTTTCTTTTTATCCTTTTTCATCAATTATAATATACACTTGTTGGTTTCAATTTTTTTTCACCATCTCGGCTGATATCTTTTTTTCTTCTCTGGCCCTCACCCAGAGGTGCATCCCTAGCAGACTAGCCGCAAACTAATCGCCAGAATTGTTTCGCGCTTTAGCAATTTGTTTTTCTTACTCTGCCCTCACCGGTTCCCCCCCTTTCCTCTATTTGGCTTACCAATGCATAGCATTACATTTTCTCTACTATTCATACAAATTTTAGGACAAGTAAGTTCACTTTTAGGAGAGTTGCCGAAATGCACATAATTGCCGCAAAATAAAGACGAAAAAAATAGAAAATTAAACAATGAGCGGAAAAAACACACACACACTCAAACAAAGCATATGAAATCTCCAAATATGAAACATTTTTTTGTTTAAATGATGGTCATAAGTCATAAAAAATAGACGGATGCCATTATTTTCGTTTTCATCCTTGACTTTGCTTGGTGGTATCTTTCAGATTTGCATGCATATATGCTTTCGCATCTTATTGTTGTTGATTCTCTCTCCTTATCGATGCTACTTCTGATCACCGCACGATAACAACTAGGAGTATGATTTGTTTCTTTCAGTTTCTTTCTTTCTATTCTCCGCCTTCACCCTCTTTCTCGTTTTTTAGTTTTTCTGTCGCCGGAGATGCATTTTAAAGTGGAAAATCCTTTAACTTTGTTCCATTTTGTTTCCATTAGGCTCTGACTAAATTGCATTCGCTATTATACACACGTTTTGTGCACGTGTGTTTGTTTGCTTTGGTTTAATATTTCTAAGTTTCTCTCAATCTATTTCCTGTTACTGAGATTGAGTATGTTTTTGCTCAAATTTTTACTTTTCAATACATAATAATATTACAGATGGATAAACTCACCATTTAAACTAGTTATGTGATCCAACTTTTTTCATTAAACCTATTCCATTCAAAAAGCATCCTAGAAAACCTTTTTCTCAAATTTTTTAGCCTCGCCGCTTATATCATCGTAAATTTTTTTCATTCGAATTTTAGGGGGCAAAATCAAAATTGTAAAAAAAAAAATCACATCAGCGGTGCGGCTAAAAATTTGGGAAAAATGGTTGTCGAAGACGGCCTTTCGAATAAAATAGGTTTAATGATAAAAAATTTGATCACTTAACTACTTTTACTAGTCAGTATATTCTTTATCTCATTATGTTAGTTTACATCAAGCAATGTATTTTGGTAGGAAAGTATACTTTTTAGTAGACATACTATAGTAGATACTCTTAAGTATACTTACAGTACGAGTGCCTTTTTACGCTGAAGAAAGAGTGACATGTCATTCTGTCTCTCTCTCTAGCGAACGCACTGCTATACCTCCTGTCAGTATACTAAAGAGTATATACTACATATAGTATGTATACTAAAAAGTATACTTTCCTACAGAAATACATTGCTTGGTTTACATACAAATTTTTCTTCGAAAAAATTATTCCCGAGAAGGGATGTTAAGTCTTTGTTTGTAATTTGTATATGCATTTAAATAAAAATGAAAATTACAGTTTTTTTAACATTTATTTAAAACATGGCAGATGTTGCATCATACACAAGTCCTAATTTTATATTATCAAAAAAGAATTAGGACATTTGACATTACAATGCATGTATTTTCTTTGTAAAATTATCAACGAGCAATTTATCACCAGGAATGATGTTGGTGATTTATTGTATTGTTTTTTGTTTTTTAATATGCATTCATTTGTGTGAGGCTCTTGTTTTGAATTTCAATTTTTATCTGTTTTTGCTTTCTAATGTATGTGATTACATTTTTTTTTTCTTTTTAAAATATTATTTATTTTGCTCTTATCCAAACGGAAGTCTTATTTATAAAAGCACACATAAAGACTTTTTCTTCTGTTTCTGCTTCTTTTCCGGTGATTTTTTATTTATTTGTCGCACTAAGTCATAAAATATCTGTTTAGTTGATTGGAACCATGGAAAGAAAAATAAAGAAAAGGCCAGAATAAGAACAACAGATTAGAATGTTTTTTTGTTATCAAAACTCGGAAAAATTCCAAAAATAAATCAAAACAGAGCGTCCAACCCGATTTGAAATAAAATTTTGAAATTTTCAACTTACATCGTTAACATTAATCTTAGCTTTGGCTGATGTTTCCATGAAAGCGCAATTGAATTGATTGGCTAAACCTTTTCCCAAATCTTTTCCAACAACTCGTTCTTCTTCTAAATCGCATTTATTGCCTACAAGTACCATCGGTACGTCGTCAGTGTCCTGGTTATAGGGAGAACCAAAAATTAATCTAATTGCTATATTTCACAACGATTATAATAATAAAATACATACTTTGACACGTAATATTTGTTCCCTTAAATCTTGTAAATCGTTAAATGTTGATTGTGCAGTAATTGAATACACTAAGACAAAGCCTTGGCCATTTTTCATGTATAAATCTCGCATTGCTGTGAATTGTTCCTGTTCGAATTAATTACAAATATGAGTTCAATGTTAAATTTTTGTTTTATTGTTCATAGTAATCAATATTATTTATTGTATGATTATGAATTTTCGAGTGATGCTTACTGTTCCAGCTGTATCCAAAATTTCAAGCATGCATTGTTGCCCATCAACTTCTACCTGTTTTCGGTAACTGTCTTCAATTGTTGGATCATATTTTTCCACGAAAATACCTTGTACAAATTGAACAGTTAAGGCGGATTTACCTACACCACCCGAGCCTAGTACTACAATTTTATATTCACGCATTTTGATTTGATTGAATTAGTTTTTTTTTGTTGAAATTTCTTAATTGTTAAAAGAATTAAATCGAAACGTTTGATATTCGTATGCTTTTTTTCTTTTTCTTTTTTACTGGTTGTTGTATGTATCGTCAACCGTTCTGATTCTTTTTCCTCAAATCAGATGTGGTTTGTTGTCAATTCATCAACTCGTCAGCCTCCTTTGAAATCTATTTCAACAACAATAATAATAATTAGAAAGACTGGATTAGAAATTGAGAACAAGCAAAAAGTTCAAAATAATTTTAAATTATTGGGAGGTTTATGGTTTAGTCGTTTCAAAAAACGGCAGCCAAAAAAGTTTGAAGATGAAGAATTAGAGGCATTACTCGACCAAGATTGTTGTCAAACACGAGAAGAAGTTGCAAAATCATTGGGAGTGGCTCAAGCAGCCAAGCGTTTGAAAGCAGCAAAATACACAGAAGCAAGGAAATTGGGTGCCACATGAATTGAAGCCAAGAGACGTAGAACGACAACTTTGCATGTCCGAAATGCTGCTTGAATGCTACAAAAAGAATTAATTCTCAATTGTCACATTGAATCATTACTGGTGATGAAAATTGGATTCATTACGATAGCCTAAAACGTAAAAAATCGTATTGAAGTCCAGTCAGCAAAATCAACACCAAAGCAAGATATCCATTGCGCCAAGGTCTGTATTTGGTAGAATCTGCTGTTGAAACCGGGTCAGACGATCACAGGAGACCTGTACCGAATGTAAATAATTCATTTGAAGAGGGCAATCAACGAAAAACGACAATAATATGTGACCAGAAGCACGAAGCCATAATCTTCTATCATGACAACGCTTGGCTACATGTTGCAAGCCCGGCTAAACATTATTTGGATTATAGCGGATGGGAGGTTTTACCTCACCCGCCTTATAGCCAAGACTTTGCCGCGTCTGACTACCATTTGTTCCGATCGATGCAGAATGCTTTGACTGGAATACGCTTCACTTCAAAACAAATTATCGAAAAAAATGGATCGATTCATTCTTCGCCTCAAAAATAGACAGTTCTTTTGGCGTGTAAACCATATGCTAGGAGAAAGACGAGAAATGTCGTAGCTAACGATGGCCAATACTTTGCATAATGAATGATCACATCATTTTTTTTATTGAAATAAAGCAACTTTTTTCACTAAAAAGGGCCGTTTTTTGAGATATACCCTCATTAGTATTTATTTGATCATTTGTATCAATGAACGCTAGGAAATGTCGACCATATTAAGCTGCCATCGTCATATAAACTTACATCAAATTTGAATAAGTTAAAATCATTCGAAATGTGAGCAGATTGTACAGAATGTGAATGTAGGAAGGCTTAAGTATTGAATATGTGAAATACACATAGCACGCATCATAAAATGCAGCAAATGCATTGACTGACATTGTTGGTCATTCAGTCGATCATAACTGATTTACTGGGCCGAATGATAAACTAATAATAAATCTCCAGCGATCCAAATCCGAAAAACCAATAGCTTCAACACCAACAACAATAACGACGGTAGTATTGGTAACCATGCCATTCGTAGCAATGAGAGTGAATGACAGTTACTAGAAGCATTCAAAACACTCCATTGGATGAGCACACATAATCCAATCATCTACAATATGAGTTTATTGAGTATACACGTTATACGTATTATGTCCATAAAGACATTTTCAGCTTCGGTTCTCGGTTCCATAAATACAATAATGTGAGCGAACAATTTACAATGTATAATCTTTCCATCTTTCTCTTTCTTTCTTTGTGTTTATATATTTTACGTTAACGAAAACGGAAAATAGAACTAATAATTAATTAAAATGAACGATGAACGGGGAGAAAGAGACAAAAATGCATTTAATTTATAACCACGGATCAAAATAAATTTTGTCTTATTCTATAGAACAAATATGGTCTCTTTCACATATAAATTTCAATACGGTGAATTATAGGAAATTGTGACTCAACTTTATCAATAAAAGGCACATCGAGCGATCTCTGCCAATATACCGGGAACATAGGTTCTGGTCTTCGAAAATCAAGAGGGGGTAATTTTGAAATTCTTTGAGGAGGAGAATGATATAATTGAATAAAGAGAACAGAATTTCCGTTTCGAGCATTTACTAATACGAAAATTAATTAAAGAAATATTATTTTTTACGTTCTTTTTCATGAAACTCGAAAAAATCGGCAAATCTGTGAAATTTTATCCCAAAATATTTTCAGCTCAGGAAGGGGTAATCCAACCCCTCCATCCCCTATACCAGAACCTATGACCGGGAACATTATAACTAAAACTACAAATACATTGAAATTTTGAACTTGAATTATTGTTTCGTTCCTTCAAAAGTCCCAATAATAAAATCGTCCCTCGGACACATCCTCGCTCGTATATACGTGTACAGAAATGTGTTTTTAACGAAAAAATAGATGAATGTATATTCCCTGAATAGTAATAATAACACAAATCATAACATTTGAAAAGTTCATCTACGAAACGAAAGATTAAAACCATTAAACGCATTCATTTCGCACAAAATGTTAAATGATTGCCAACATTGAAATGCTGAAAATTACATAACCTCAATCGATGTGCTAGAGATAAGTACAACAAAGTGAATTCAATTAGTCCGATTCATAGAGAAAATGCAACGGATCGGTCATGACCTCTGGTGACGCTTTTAGTCCC